>MU696320.1:6656-27105 GCA_026770625.1 Nicotiana glauca | reverse complement strand
TTTTTTTTTTTTTTTTTTTGGGGGGGGGGGGGGGGAGGGCTTGGCATGATCTAACAATATACCCAGATAATTGGCAAAAAATAGCCGTAGTTATAGATATTGTTATCAAATAACCAACAAATATATATCACAAATTTTTTTTCTTCTTTGTCTATAACAACATGTATATTAAAATTTTATTTTCATTCTTTGTATTTAAATAATATTATTCTTTGTATATCAATAATATAAAATTATATATATATAGCTATTGATGTCTTTATATCAATGTATATCACAATAAAAATATTGTATTAATTATATATCATAGTGTAAAGCACATTGGACATGTGTATATCAAAATAGATATCCTAGCTTTATTTTTCTTCTTTGTGTATATCAAAAATTAATTTTTTTGTATACCAAAAAATTATTTACTCCCACAATTATATTTCATTTTTTTATTATAGAACTCGCTTAAACATGCTATATCAAAATTTTAATTTACTTTTTTTATCAATAATTAATAATTATATTATTTGTATGTCACAGTGTATAACATAATAATAATGTGTATATCAAACAAAATTTATTAAAATTTTATTTTTCTTTTTTGTATAACACATTTCAGATTGAAACTCAAGTTTAAGACGACTCCCCATATGTATCCCCTATTGTAACTTGTGTAAATCTCTATGTAAATCAGTGATATCTCATGTATATCCATGAAAATTTGTGCTATATATACGATATACAATGTGATATACACGGGCATCCATGAAAGAATCATGATGTATACAGGATATACAAAGTGATATACACAGACGTCCTTAAAAACTTGTGTGTGATATACACTGATGTACACGATATATAACGTGATATACACATCTTAGTTGGATTTTTAGGCTTATTTTTTACTTGAAACCAGTCTAAACCACTTTTAATCTTGCTTAATTTTTTTATATGGCCTCGTTTAGGTATTTTAAACCAATTTTAATCACACACACTCATTCAATCAAACCAAAAAAAGGACAAGAGAAGAAAAACAAAGTTGAAATATATTTATTCTCTTATAGTTTTTGCTAATCTTGCTTAAATTTGGTATTAGCCTTGCTTAGGTGTTTTCAACCAATTTCAATCGCATCCACACATTCAATCCAACCAAAAAAAGAGAGAAGAAAAATAAAGTTAAAATATATTTTTGGTATACAGTCGAAATCAGGTATGACCGATTTTGTAGGCTCGAGGGGTTGCGTCGAGAATAAGCTCAAAACGGACCTGACTTGTAACACCCCGTGAATTTGAATCAGTTGTGGATGTATTAAATTTGTATTATGTGATAGTTATTAATTGGTTATGATAATAAGTGTACGAGACAAATCATAAGTGATTTGGGGTCCAAGGAGAGGCCTAAATCTAAGCCAAGTCGAAAAATTACATGATAGACTAAAACTCAAAATGAGTACGTACAAGACCACACTTTGGACGAGAATATCTACAGATATATAAGGCTTTAGATTATACATATAAAGTGAAAGTCCTTTGACTCTAGTTTCTAAATTTTCAAACCGTTTGTCATTTGGACTTTCCTACAAGAAGTTATGACCAAATTACCAAAGGCTGGCGGAGAACTGCGCGGATGCGAAGCATCCGAGGCAGCTTCCGAAAAGAGGAGCTGGTAGTGAAGTGTTGCCATAGCATCCGGGTCTGCATCCGCATCGGAGCTCCTGAGAGGAGTGAAGTGAGGATGCGAAGCATCCGAGACAGCATCCAAAATTTGGGCTTATAAACACAATTTCGGGATTCATTTTCCCCCATTTCTTTTGGACGACTTTTAGGGTCTTCCTTTACCCTCTCAAGAGCACCAACTCCTACCATCTTCAAGGTAAGCAATCTCCAGTAACTTGGTGTGAAAACTCATCATTCTTACACTAGTATTGATGAAATCTACTCATAAAATACATAGATCTTCAAGAAATTCATTCAAGAACTCAAATGAGGGTTTTGCAAGATTTCTTCCAAAAGGTAATCCTACACCCTTAGAGTTGCATGTATGAACTTATTATGGGTATATGAGTGTGAATTAAGTATTTGGGCTCTTGGTGTGGTGACTAGAAACCATAAGTTCCCAATATAAATACATAACAATTGTAGAGATTGAAAGATGATTAATTGATGGAATTTTGTTGGTTGGGTGTGGATGGATGGTCATATATATGATATTGGAAGTTATAAATTGGTTAATCATGATGGTGGGATAAATTATTGATGAATGGTGGTAGTTGGATGAACTAATTATATGGTCATGAGATGTAGATATTTATGCCTACAAGGTGTTTGATAATATGCCTAAATGACTGAAGTTATGGAATTTGTTACTAATATTGGTTCCATTGGATATTGCTATTGTAGATTGAAGGTTCTTAGTATTGTGGATCATTGTAGTAGAACTAAGGGGCGAAATTGAGGTATGTAAGGCTAACTCTCTATGTTTGGGAATGTTAATGATTCTCCCTACACTATGTTTCTTTTACAACGTTACTAATTGCCTTAAAAATATAGTTAAGCCTAATTCCTTGAATAGTTGCAGAACTTCTATTCTCTAGCTTCATAACTCGTTCAGGACTTTCATTCTGAACGTTGTGAGCTCGGTGCATATTCAATATAGACTTGGTTTTGATTCCCCTGAGTCTTAGTATAGATTACTTAGTATGCCATAAGCAGTTGAAGTTTCAGTGTTCATAATCAATTCAAGAATGCATGTCTCAGTCTAGTCCTATTCAATATTCCAGTATTATGTAACTTCGTGTGATCCAGTATTCTAGTATCATGTAACTCATTATGATTCAGTATTTCAGCATCATATATTTCAATATGATTCCCAGTTCCTGAATGTTGAACACCTGTATTTGGGCCTGAGGCCGTAGTTTATATGTTTTATGCATGTTTTGGGTTTGAGGTCGTAGTTTATGCTTTATGCATTTTTGGGCTTGAGGCCGTAGTTATGTATACGTATACTTGGGCCTGAGGCCGTAGCTTGTGCCCATATATATTGGGCCTAAGGCCGTAGCTTATTCAGATAAACAGGTTGTTCATCATTTAGAAGAGGGAGTATTCATATCCTTACTTTCTTTGTTCAGTTCAGTTATCAGCTATCATTTCAGTTATCAGTTATCAGTTATCATTTCAGTTACCAGTTATCATTTCAGCTATCAGCTATCAGTTATCCTTTCAGTTTCAGTTTCAATAGTTATCATTTCAGTTATAAATTTGCAATTCTCAGCTATCAACTTAGTTTCAGTTTCAGCATTTATAATTCTTTCTTTTAGTTGCTTTGCATACCAGTATAATTCAAATGTACTTACGTCTCTTTTGCATGAGGCCTGCATCTCACAATGCAGGTAGTGATTTACAGGTTGACGATTCAGAGCGCTAGAATTCTCGTACCAGCTATTTGGTGATCCCCAGTTCTTTCGGGGCATCATCATTACTACAGTCTTCAGTATTCACAGACAGTTAGTGTTTTTAGTACTCAACTAGAGGCTTTATAGACTAGACGGTCAATTAGACAGAGTCACAAGTTTTTTTGTGTTAAACATGTTGGCTACAGACATGTTTCAGAATTATATTAGTATTTCCGCACTTCGATTTATATCATCCAGACTTTCAGTATATCAGCATGTGTTAATTCATCTTCTACATTTAGTATGTTATGATATCACATGTTGATTCAGCCAGCTAGTTGGTTCGCTCGGTCATATATAGTTAGGCACCGAGTGTCGTGTTACGTCCAGGCCTAGGTTCGGGGCGTGTCATGACTCAAGCCCGATAGCGGAGTATAAAACTTGAGGATCGAAATGCTGGATAAAAACTAAGGCCAAGTATGACCAACCTCGATTAAAGGGATAATAACAGAATGGCGAGATATTAGCAGCCAACCGAAGCTCTTGGCAGAATTCTCGGAATACGTCATACCAAAAGGTATCGGCGCCAATCACGAGATTTATTCCGTTATTAGAGTTGTACCTTATTTAGGATTTCTCTACTATATAAAGAGGTACCCCATTCATTTTTAGGGGACGCATTCATTCACTGATAAATAATACACACGTTGCTCTTTGTTTACTAATTGTTCTCTATTTTTCTTGTTGCTTGACCTCGAGACCGTTCTCAATCGAGTTTGATATATTGCCATAGCACTGGTTCGATTTGTTTTATCGTCTAATTAATCTATTTAATGCCTTGTTTATCAATTGCCATTGGATTAGATCACGTATCCTTAAAACCACAATATAAGTTTAATTGCTACTCAAATTTTAGGGTAAACAGTTTAGCGCCCACCATGGGGCTAAGGATAATAATGATTGTTTTAGTGCTAATGCTGATAACACACATTATTTTCACACTTGTTCTTGTCCAGAATTTTTTGTTCTCAGGTTAAAACATGTCAAACTCATAAAACGCACCCGTACATGGAGATGGCGATCTTGGATTTCACAGGGAAAACAATAATGTAGTTGCTCCAGGATCCGGGGTGTCACCGACTAATCTTGGGGGAGTATTGGTCATCAATATCAATTCGCATATTTCTTTGAATACGAATTTAGGCACGGACCCCAAAGGGAGTGTACGCATGGAAGGTCGATCTGGTGGCCAAGGAACACAGAGCGTATGAGACGGGGGAGTTAGTCTCCATGTATTATTCGAGCTGCTACAAGATCACCAGGCAGCTATTGCTCAGCTTCAAAGGCAACATAGAACTCCGAGTGTGGTCGAACTAGAGATCACTCGCCGTACCGAACCAGTGCCAGAAAGGTAAAATGGTAATGGATCAGGGACTGATCAAATAATTATAAAGATGCTCGAGGAGCTCACCAAAAGAATCGAGTCGAGAGAGAGAAAAATCGAAAATAATGATAAAAAGGTGGAAACATACAACTCTTGAGTTGATCAGATACTAGGGGCACCCCCAATCTTCAAAGGTTTGGATGCAAAAAAGTTCGTGCAAAATCCTTTTCCTCAGAGTGCAGCTCTGAATCTCATTCCTAAGAAGTTCTGTATGCCGGATATACCTAAATACAACTGGACAACAAATCCTAATGAACATATCACTCCGTACACATGCGAGATTAAAGGAAATGACTTAAATGATAACGCGATCGAGTCGGTACTGTTGAAAAAATTTGGGGAAACTTTGTCTAAGGGAGCAATGATTTGGTATCACAACCTGCCACAAATTCCATTGACTTATTTCCCATGTTAGCAGACTCCTTCGTGAAGGAACACGCTGGGGCTATAAAGGCCGCAACAAGGAAATCAAACATTTTTAAGATAAGAAAGAGGGGTGATGAAATGTTGAGGGAGTTCGTATCCCAATTTCAAATGGAACGCATAGAATTGCCACCTGATCACAGATGATCGGGCCGTTTAATCTTTTACCCAAGGGCTGAATGAGCGAATTTCGATAGCATCGCAATAGTTGAAACAAAACTTGGTTGAGTATCCAGCTGTTACCTGGGCAGATGTGCACAATCGATATCAATCGAAGATCAGGGGCGAGGACAACCAATTAGGAGCCCCTTCCAGTTTAATACATCTAAATAGGTTAGTAGTTAAAACCTAGAGGGACATCGATAGGGAACCAAGGTCGAACAGGGAGCGATATCAACCATATAATGCGGATCGAAGAAATAATGGCTCAGGACGCAATCCCCCCAGAATGATCGAAGGAACGATTGAGGACAAAATTCTAGGGGACTTATGAGTAAAAGCGATTTCGATAATCATGGCTTTCCTGTAGAGGCACCTCGATTATTGGAATATAACTTTAGCGTTGATGTATCAGGCATTGTATAGGCAAACGGAAGATCAAAGATACTAGATGGTCCAAACCCAAACAAATTGATCCTTCCCAAAGAAACCCAAACTTGTTGTGCATATATCATGGAACGCATGGCCACAATAACCGAAGATTGCAGGTAATTAAGGGAGGTAGTCCATCAATTCAATGAGGGCCACCTTTGAGAGTTCCTCAGCGCGATCGAGCCAAAAACAATTTTAGAGACAGAGACGCCAATAGGAAAAATGAACAGGAGGAACTGCAACATGTCATTGTCGACGGGGTCGATATTCCATATGGGCCCATATTCAAACGCACTAAGGTATCCATTACTAGGGAAAGGCGGACCTGGGATAACGGGTGCCCGAGGGTTCCTTATCATTCAACGATGAGGAATCAGAATGCATTTCTCAACCACACAACGACGCGCTGGTAATTTCTATCTTATTAAATAAAGTTCAAGTTAAGCATGTGTTAGTGCATCGAGGGTTGTGGAATGAATCGGCTTACATGATCAAATTATGCTTGCAACTCGGATTTTAAATGGCTTCAACATGTCCAGTTAAACAACTAAAGGTGAGATTACTCTACCGGTGAACATGTCTAGAACCATTCAAGATACCAAGTTCCATGTGAGCGAAAGCGACATAAGGTACAATTCCCTACTCGGGAGGCCTTGGATCCACAACATGAGAGTAGTTCCTTCGACTCTTCACCAAATGATGAAATTCCAGATATCGGACGACATGAAAATAGTGTACGGGGAATAGCATGCTGCAAAGGAAATATTTGTAGTTGATGAGGTAATACCGGTATCAATGTTATCAACCTCAGAAAAGTCGAGCAGCAAAGGTAAACAGGAAACCAAATAGCAATCACAGCCACCAGCCTCGACCGAATTGGGAAAGTAGGAGATAGAAGAAGAAGAGGAGGATTTTCTTACCCCTCAAACCTTCATTATACCCAAAGACTGCGACGCCACCAAATCAACGGTCGAGGAGTTGGAATAGGTTATATTGATTGAGTGTCTGCCCGAGTGAATGATGTACCTGGGAATGGGGTTAACTTCCAAACTCAGGAAAAAGCTTATTCAATATTTTATTGATAACATAGATTGTTTTGTTTTGTCCCATTGAAACATGACATGGATCCCACCGGAGATAACAACGCATCGGCTAAGCCTTGAGCCCAGCTTCAAACCAATGAAACAAATGATAAGGCCCTAGTCTGAGGTAAAGCATGCATTCATAAAGGACGAGGTAACTAAACTTCTCAAAATGGGGTCTTTAGACATGTGATTTTTGACTTTCCGCAAGATTTTTTTATATTTTAGCACGTAACTATTTAATTTAGGCCTAATATAGCTATTTCAACTCATTGAGACTCTTTTACTTTATTTTATTACAAGAAAAATAAAAATTAAAAAATATTTTAGTTTATGTATTTTTCATTAAAAAAACATTTTAAAAAATAATAATAATAATACAAAAAATAGTACCTCATTTTTATCTTTATATAATTTCAAAAACACAAAAATAATTTCATTTTTAGTTTAATTAGGATTAGCTTTGGGATTGTGTAGCATTTCTATCTTATTTTAAAAGGCATTGTGTAGTATTTCAGATTATGAAAAAATGCAAAAAAAAAATAAAATATGTTGCATTTGCATTTAAGATTTAATTTTGTATTTTAGGATTAATCAACAAATTTGTTTTTTTAGAAACATGGGAAAAGTCACAAAAAATGAGTTATTTTTGCACTTTTAATTTTAATTTTTAAACTTTGGTAGTTTTTCCTTTAACTTGGTTCTTAATTATTGATGGTAATTGTTATTAGGGTAATTATTAAGAAACTTCCATAATGGTTGGGATAACAATTCACTAAGGAATTAACTAAATAGCACTAATTTATTAGGTGATTAAAAATGAAAAAGATTTTGTAGTGGTGAATGCACTAAGCTAGGTGCTTATTTAAAGAGGGCTGAAATATACAGTGGACTCTCCATATACACTCGATATACACTAAAAAAGAAGAATAATTTCGGACCCCCACCTTACTAAGAAAACCATAGACATCTCCCTTAGTGGTCTCTTTATTGGAGTGGAAAAAAAAGGGGCAAAACACTTTGAGAGGAGGAGAGGATTTTGGGGGAAAGAGAGAGGGGGTGTGAGATAATTTTAAAAAGGGGGACTTCCCCATTCTGCAAAGGAGGAAGAAGAGAGGTTCAAAAAAGGAGAGAGAAGTTCGAAAAACAGAGAGAAAAAAAGAGAGGGGATAGCTTCTTCTTAACGGAGACGGGGGTATACACTCTATATATGCTGGATATACACTCTATATACACGGATAGACCACTTCGTCTTCCTTACGAGCCTTCCCCCTCCCTTGAGCTTCAGCAGCAACAACCATTTTCTTGAAAAACTCCAACGCCCAAACACACACACACGCAGTCACGCACACAAACAGATTTGAAGCTGAGATGTTAGAAATGGTTTCAGGTCGTCGTTCCGTTATCGAGTCGAGATTCACCATTGGTTCACTGTTTCGGTTTTACTCCGGTAGATGTGCAGCTGATTCAGTTTGACTCATTTTCCGTTTATGTACTCGTTTGAAGAGATTTCGGGAAGAATTAATTAAAGTTTCCGATTCAGGTTCATTTCTTGGTCCTCTTTGATCTTATTCATGGTGTGATTAATTATATATGATATATGTCCATGGTTTAAGTTGCTTTGTTTCTTTGTAGGTAGCTAGAACGTATTTTGTTTTCCTTGATTTGTTTCTATTGCTTTATGAATTGTTTGAATACTGATTTGGTGATTTAAGATCACTCGATGTTACTAGATATTCCTTTACTGTGATGTTCTTTGTTTTACTCTTTTCTTTGCTTTGGCTATAGTACTTGTTTGGTTTTTATGACTTATATTGTATGAGGAGAATTATAACTGCAGAAAATATTTGTATTTTTGCATGTTGCCACTCTTATATGAAAGAAATAATAGTAGATTGCACCTAAATATTTCCTTCTGTGGTGCTAGTGTAATGTAAAAATGAGGATGTTTTCAATAACCGTCCTTTCCAAATGATTCGGTAGAAAGTTTAGTTGCCTAATATTCTGCTTTTGTAGTTTGATGCGATATGACTTTTCCTTGCACATATGCTTGTTTTCAGATCTGTTAAGTTAGTGCATTTGTTAAATTCTCTTATGTTTCGTACTGTTGTTTAAATGGTCCTTTGAATTAGTTTTAGAATAAATCGAGGCGCGATGTGCCGAATAAATTTATAATTGCACGGCCCTCGCTTTAATTAATCTTGTTTATCCTTAGAAATCGAGTGAGCCATTTAGCAAATTCCATGGCCCTCGCAAAGTGCAAATGCGTAGTTGCTTTAGGCGCGTATTTTAATAATCTACTTTCTTAAACTCGGGTGCACATTTATGTGACTCGAATCCAAATCTCAGCGATGTTAAAATACGTCAAAAACCACAGGTGCATTTATGTGACGTGGTTCGAGACGTGTTTTAATAGCATTGCAATTTTCTCTAAAAAATGAATAAAAGTGGCTAAAAGTTAAAATTTGCACATAGGTTCATAATTGTTTAAAATCAAATAATTTAATCCGAATATGACAGTTGAGCAACCGTGCTAGAACTATGGAACTCGGAAATTCCTAACACCTTCTCCCGTGTTAACAGAATTCCTTACTCGGATTTCTGGTGCGCGGACTGTTAAACAGAGTCATTCTTTTCCTCGATTTGGGATTTGAACCGGTGACTTGAGACACCATAAATCTCCCAAGTGGCGACTCTGAATTCTTTAAATAAATAAATCCTGTTTCGATTGTCCTTTAATTGGAAAAACTCTCTTTATTATACCCTTTCCGGGGTGTAGTAGAGTGAAAAAGGAGGTGTGACAGCTCTGGCGACTCTGCTGGGGAATATAACCTAAAACTTTTGGTTCAGGGTTCAAAATTTGAGCGTAGAATAATTGTTGTATTTGGCTTTATTTATTATATGATTTTATTACGTGTTTGGGCCTAATATGCTATGTGATGCTTTTACCGCTTTGATATTATTTGAATTTTATATATATATATACAATTGTTACGAAAACCTCTCTCTTCTCACCTCTGGGGATGCGCTCGCTGGTCGAGACTCCTTATTCTGTTAGCATCATACCTTAAAGTAAGAAAGAGGTCGGACAAGTTACTAAGCCGGATGGCCTTTTGGTTCCCAGTACGTAGCCCCCTCCTCGACTCAAGTTGTCCGCTTGGGTACACAGTCTAGAACATATACCCAGGTTTTGAACCTAGAATAACTCAGCCTCATACCGGATCTCTAGTAGGAACTCTTATCTGCATCATGTGCATTTTGACTTAGGGGACTCAATACAGAGATTGGGTCCATCTAGGACAGATGTACCCGTAATAATGGACCATCCTGATGCATCCTACTTGTGCATTTATTTGTTTTGGATTTGCATGTCGACCGGCTTTTTAAAGGAAAGAAATAGCAATGTGAGGGTGAAGAGAGCTAATCGCCTGTTTTGGAAAAAACTAATGTCCAAATAGTGTCGAAACTCTGCCGAATTTTTGAGAAAAATGAAAAAAAAAGGGAAAAAAAATTTGTTTTCAAAAAATAGCTTGTTCTATTTGCCAATAAAAAAAAGGCGAGAAAAAAGAGTCTTGTTTTAAAAAAAATTGTTTATTTATTTTCCTGTGAAAAAAAGAAGAAGAAAAAGAGTCTGTTTTCAAAATATTTGGTTTTGTTTTCTCAAGCGAACTACACGGGTCTGATTCTCACCGGATGTGAGATACAGAGGCAAACCTCATCGGTTCCGGCCCACAATTTTCAAAAAATCCAAAAATATATTTTTTTACTTCAATCTTTAGAAAGTCTTTATTTTAGACCCAATTTTTCAAAAATACAAAAAAGATTTTCCTTTACATCCTTCTTTAGAAAAGTCTTTCCTTAAGACCCCAATGTTTTTCTTTCTTTTTTTTAAAAAAACCAAAAATATTTTCTTTTAATTTCTTCTAAAAATCTAAAAATAATTTCATTTTTCTTTAGAAGTTTTTCTTTAAAAAATTAAAAAGAAAATTCAAGATTCAAAAATATTTTCTTTTTTCTTTAGAAGTATTTCTTTCATAAAATTCAAAATAAAGTCCAAAAATCCAAAAATATTTCCTTTCTTCTGTAGAAGTTTTTCTTTCGAAATTCCATAAAAAAAATTCTTTGTTATTTAGAAGTCTTTCTTTTCAAAAATTTAAAACAAAAAAAAACAAATTGAAATCCAAAAATATTTATTTCTTCTTTTAAGTCAATCTTTCGAAAAAGTCCAAAAAAAAGAGTTAGTTTATTCCTAATTTTTCTGAACTATGCAAGATCTGATTCATGTTCCCACA
Organism: Nicotiana glauca; assembly: GCA_026770625.1. NCBI lineage: Eukaryota > Viridiplantae > Streptophyta > Magnoliopsida > Solanales > Solanaceae > Nicotiana > Nicotiana glauca. The sequence continues at coordinate 15,890 of MU696320.1, read as the reverse complement.
TGATATGTAGACAACCCATATCAGGTTCGATCAACCAATGAAAAGGAAAATGAGAAAAAAAAAGAAATGGAAGAAAAAAAGAAAAACAAGAGTGATAAAATGTTGATAATAATAAGGACCGACTGAGTTCATTCTACCATGTTTTGTTATAAATTGTGAAGAAAGTTGAGGTGGTTGGTTTGTGGTAAGCTAGAAATACAAGATCCAAGGAAAAATGATAACTGACATCAAAGTTGTTACAAGTGCTCAAGAGACTTAGGGTGAGAGGGTTTAATAAGAGTCTACTGTGGTTGAGGGAAATAGAATACTGAAATAGCAAATCACCGAAATGTGTCAAGCATGGGCCAGTGGTCAAGGACAGCCTCGTCATGAGTCACAATTCTCTACACAGTAAGAGCAGTACAACTCTCCTGAGTACCACTCATACTCGTTTGATCTTCCTGCAAATATTGAGAAGCCTACCCGAAAAATGGTACAGGAAGAAATAACCCAAAGAGTGAAAAGCTTAGAACAACGGTTGAAAAACATGCAAGGGTTGGCAGGTCAAAAGAGTGGTGCCTTCAAAGATCTATGTATGTTCCCCGATGTCCACTTGCCGCCTCATCTCAAGATTCCTAAATTTGAAAAGTACGATGGACATGGAGACCCCATAGCCCACTTGAAAAGGTATTGCAATCAACTAAGAGGTGTAGGAAGAAATGAAGAATTACTAATAGCTTATTTTGGGGAAAGCCTTACGGGAGTAGCATCTGAATGGTTTTTGGATCAAGACACATCTCGCTGGTACGTCTGGAATGACATGGAACACCTTTGTCAAACAGTTCCAATACAACATCGACATTGCCCAGATCGCAATTCCCTTTCAAACCTGAAGAAGAAACCAAGTGAAAGTTTCAAGGAATATGCCATTAAATGGAGAGAGCAAACAACTCGAGCTAAGCCACCCATGGATGACCACGAGTTAATCACTGTCTTCCTTCAGGCTCAAGAGCCAGGTTACTTTCAAAACATGATGTTCGCAGTTGGTAAATCCTTTTTGGAAGAAATCAAAATGGGAGAAATGGTAGAGAACAGCCTTACGACAGGCAGAATTATAAGTCAAGCAACTCTCAAAGCTGCAGCTCAGGCTGTCCAAATTGAATCTGGTGACACGAATGAGATGGATGAAGAAATCATGATGACATCAGGGTCGAGAAGAGGTCCTAAGAGAACACCTCGAAGGTATGCGCAGCCTCATCAGGTTTTCCATGACTCCCCTGAGCATCACTATCCACCTCAGAGCCCACCATACTCTGTTGATCCACCTAGTATGTTGTCCGGCCATCAAATCACCCAAGAAAGCGAGCACGAGCATCATAAAATCTCCACCAGCCTTCGCAAAATTTTCAAGTACCTTATAACCCACATCCAAGCCAAGGGTATAGAAGGGAACAAAAAGTTGAAAGATAATTTTACACCAATAGGAGAGTCCTATACAAGCTTATTTGAGAAGTTAAAACAGCATGACATGATTGCACCCATTCCTCCAAATCATGTGGACCCACGTGTAAGAAGCTTTGACCCATATAAAAGGTGTGAATACCATTCCAATGCCCAGGGGAACAATGTGGAAAGTTGTCGGGATTTGAAAAGGGAAATAGAAAGGATGATCCAGGAAAATTTGATTGTGATTCAAGACAGTGACACCCAGAATATCACGTTGAATCCTTTACCTGCGCATGATGATGCACACTTTGTGGGGATGATGCCTGGTGATATGGGGTATGAGAATCCACTCGGGAATTTGCCGACTGAAATTGGAGAAGGCCATGGTGATTCTGATAAGCAAATTTGTGGCTAAATGTCAGGCTTATCAATTGAAAAGTCATTCCCTCCTCACTTAGGAAGGAATCTTGGTAGCTTATTTTGATGTTCTTTTTGTTAGCTGGGTTATTTCAGGGTTGTGATCCAGATTTTATTTGCTTTAATAAGTCAAACCCTTCTATCTTTCTATTCTGTTTGTATGCGTCATGTTTGTCTATATTGTTGCTATTCTCATTATCCAGGCTATTTTAGGTTTTTAACTCAGATCTTAGGCTACTTGTTTAGTCGTCAAACCCTTCCATCCTTATTCAATAAAATTCAGTTTGTCCTTTTGTGTCATTCTGTTCTTAGTTCTTTTCGTGCTAGTTCTAATAACATGACATGTATGCGAAAATTTTGGCCAGATCTTAGAAACTGATTTAATCTGGAATTGGATACCAAAAAAAAGAAGAATTTTTTAGGATGAATAAAAAGTTAAAATACTTGGGAATTAAGGTCAAGTAAAAGTCACCTTCGAATCATTGTGAAGATCGGGCTTGAGGAAGAACCAATTGAAGATTGTTGGAAAGTTTGACGTTAATGGATGGAAAGTGTCTTGTGACCACGACACATCAAGTAGACAGGAATGTTCCTCAATGTTGTGATTGCAAAAGGATAATATGTTTGGCGTTCTCGAGGTTGGGAGACCCTTTTTTCTGCTACCCAAATACTTTATACCCTTTGTCACCCCTTTGAGCCTATGTTATTCTCTTTGACCACCCTCTTTTGGAATCAAGTTTAGAGTCAAGAGTCAAAAAAATGAAAAATAAAGAAAAAGAAAAAACAAAAAAAAGTTCATGTCCCAAGAGTACAAACTGGGGCAATTCTTAGAAAGTTTTAAAAAATGAAGAAGAAAAGAACTATCAAAGGTCCATGTCCCCAGAAAACAGAAGTTAGGGCAACTTGTTTTGAAAAGAAAAAAAAAAGAAAAAAAGGAAACAGTAAAAAAGATGAAAAATATAGTCAGGTCAGATGTTTGAACTGCATTAGACATGATTCCTTAAAAAAGGATACGTAGGCAGCCTCACGATTCAGTCCAACCAAATAAGAATTCAAGAAAAATTTCCAAAAACAAAATCCCTAGTATTTGAAACTGGGGCAAAAAATTTTATTTCACTTTTCAAAGAGTCGATTCCAAAAGTTGTAAGTCTACAATCCCTCACTTTGAGTCAACTTTGAGCCGTCATGCCGACCCTTTCTTCATACCCATATCCAAAACCTACCAAATAAAGACCTCCTGATCAACCTTCAAGAATGCCAAGAAAAACATGCAATGAGCAACGGTTGTCACGCGACATAAAACACTGTCACGTTGCTCACACAAGAAAATAAAGAAAAGGAAAAATGAGAGTCTTACTAGTGAAAACCTTTGCGGACACTATAGGGCGACGGTAAGTAGAGATAAATAAATGAGAGAGACTTGTTAGTGAAAACACTCAGGTACCACTTGTCGAAAGTGAGTCATGAAGCTGATGCAAAGAATTGAAATGAACAAGCCCGACTCCAAAGGTTATAAGAATGGAAAAAGGGAATATTGGATCAGTTTGATAAATCGGGCCGTTAAGTCCAAAATCCATGTCATGTTCATTAAGGCTAGTTGAGGTAAAAAAAAATTTAAAAAACAAAAAAAAAATCTTCCTTCTGTCCTTCTGACTGGGGAATTTCTTGTTAATACTTGTTTATTTGCATCATTGTGTCCTTCACTATGAGTCAGTCCTTGGCAAAACAAGTAAGAAAAGATTGCAAAATCTGCTACCAGCTTTTCAGTTGCGCAAAGTAAATTTGGCCAGTACATTCGGTTGTTACTGTCAGCATGCCTTAAGGATTCAAGCAAAAGCTCCCCCAAGACTCTTGCCAGCCTACTTGGCGTAAGCAAAGATAACTTGTGATTCTTTCTGACAAATAAATTGCTCAAAAGCAGGAAGTTATTCAAGATATCAGAAAAGGACACCTTATGAAAGATCTCCAGTTGGGATAAGGCTGTTTGAGCTGCAAATGCAAATGGTACTGGGTGTGAAACAATCGGGGTTGGGGCAGAACAAAAGTCTCTTGAGCCCGACTCAGGCTGATCAAGCAAAAGCCAAGCTGCTCATGACTCAAGGCCACAAACTGACCACCACCATTTTTAAAAATCACAAATTTTCTTTAATGTGAAACAGGAACAAAGTAGTGCAAGGAAAGTAGTTCAAAAAATAATTTTAAAAAAAGAGAAAAAAATTTAAAAAAAAAAGAGAAAGAGAAGAGAAGAGAAGAGCCACAAAGGGAAGTTTCTCAAATCTCTGCTTTATCTGTCTTGCTATTGTGCATAAAATCTTGCCATTGATCTTCACATTTTTTTCCTCCTAGGATAAAAAGTGCTAGTCCGATGGATTTTCCTCCCAATAACATATTAGTCCGATGAATCTTTCTCCTAAGATAGAAAACCTAGTCTGATGAATTATCTTCTAGGATCGAAATCTTAGTCAGATGAATCTTTCTCCTCAGATAACAAAAATGGACCTAGTCTGATGAATTTTCTCCTAGGATCGAAATCTTAGTCTGATGACTCTTTTTCCTAAGATAGAAAAGACCTAGTCTGATGAATTATCTCCTAGGATCGAAATCTTAGACTGATGAATCTTTCTCCTAAGATAAAAAAAAATGGACCTAGTCTGATGAATTTTCTCCTAGGATAAAAAAAAATGGACCTAGTCTGATGAATTTTCTCCTAGGATCGAAATCTTAGTCAGATGAATCTTTCTCCTAAGATCGAAATCTTAGTCTGATGAATTTTCTCCTAGGATCGAAATCTTAGTCTGATGAATTTTCTCCTAGGATCAAAATCTTAGTCTGATGAATCTTTCTCCTAAGATAGAAGACTTAGTCTGATGAATCTTTCTCCTAAGATAGAAGACCTAGTCTGATGAATTTTCTCCTAGGATGGAAAACTTAGTCTGATGAATCTTTCTCGTAAGATAACAAAAATGGACCTAATCTGATGAATTTTCTCCTAGGATCGAAATCTCAGTCTGATGAATCTTTCTCCTAAGATAACAAAAATGGACCTAGTATGATGAAGTTTCTCCTAGGATCAAAATCTTAGTCTGATGAATCTTTCTCCTAAGATAACAAAAGGGGGGAGGCAACAGTTGGAAAGTTTCAGATAAAAAAGCTAGAAGTGGGAAGCAACAGTTGGAAAATTTGTGCATAAGGAAGTAGTCGGAAGGTTGGAAATTTTCGAACAGGTTTAAAGCAGTCAGACAAAACAGAGTATGGAAAGGAGAAAGGGGAAAACCATCCCCAGCAAGAGTATCAAAACCAATCAACACATTTTAAACTGATAAGATTTTTCTTTGATTGAAACAAGGGCAGGCAATGTCGTTTATGTCGAAAACCCACCGTAAGGAAAGGCAAGCACCAGACAATCAGGACCCCGCCTGAAGAATAGAGGGAGTACAATTCAAATTTTCAGCTTTCAAATTCTTATTAATATCTGGTAATATGATGCCCAGTCACCAAACTGGGGCGGAAAAGTTTCTTTGTTTTGTCCATTTTGTTGAAGTCAGGAGCCCGCTTGTATAACAGAGGAATACATTCAAGTTTTGAAGTCGGGAGCCCGCCCGTATAACAAAAGAATACATTCGAGTTTTGAAGTCGGGAGCCCGCCCGTATAACAGAGGAATACATTCAAGTTTTGAAGTCTGGAACCCGCCCGTATAACAGAGAAATACATTTCAAGTTTTTGAAGTTAGGAGGCCGCCTGTATAGCAGAGGAGTATATTCAAGTTTTGAAATCAGGAGTCCGCCTGGAGAACATAGGAAGACGACAATAATCAAAAGAAGACAGTTCGAATATTGGCAATCAAGTGCCTACCTTGAGATAAAAGAATTCACTTCAGAACGCAATTCAAGTCAGCAGCAAAAGAAGCTCGCGGAGAGAATGCGAGTCAACAGTCCAAGGATATCAACAAAGTTAGTCACAATCCAAAAAAAAAAAAGAAAGGCAAGAAGTGAACCCAAATACAAAAGTTAATGAAAGATGTGAGCTTCTCAAGACATGGTTGAGGTCACAAGCACTACATGTCTGGTCTTGATCAGAAAAGTTGAAGAAGAACGAGCTAGCAACTAGCAAGCGTTAAGGTTCAAATCCAAAGTCTGCATGAAGAACCATTCAAGACTCAAGATCAAGCTTCAGAAGACTTATAGATATAAACCATGTAACTCGTAGTTGACATGTTTAGCTAGTCTTTTTTATCTTTTGATTTTTGATGTAACATCAGGATCGCGGACCGGAACCTCGGCGGAACGACACCTCGACTGGCTCTTCACCTCGCATACTCCATCACCTCACTCACCTCTGAACTACACGTGGCCTGATTCCTTTATAGCCAAGGATATGTAGGCAGCTCAGATACTAGGGCTTGGTCACATTCCCCTTTTCTCTTAGTTTTGGTCTCTTCAAATAAGGGTCGGGTCAAAATACCTGTCTAGTCGTTCTTTGTCCGAAAACGCTTCGCATTTCCAGTCAAAGAGGGGCAGTTGTAGACATGTGACTTTTGACCCTTCGCAAGATTTTTTTATATTTTAGCACGTAACTATTTAATTTAGGCCTAATATAGCTATTTCAACTTATTGCGATTTTACTTTATTTTATTACAAGAAAAATAAAAATTAAAAAAAAAGAATATTTTAGTTTATGTATTTTTCATTAAAATTTTTTTTTAAAAATAATAATAATAATAATACAAAAAATAGTACCTTATTTTTATCTTTATATAATTTCAAAAATACAAAAATAATTTCATGTTTAGTTTAATTAGGATTAGCTTTCGCAATGTGTAGTATTTTTATTTTATTTTAAAAGGCATTGTATAATATTTCAGATTATGAAAAAATACAGAAAAAAATAAAATATGTTGCATTTGCATTTAGGATTTAATTTTGCATTTTCGGATTAATCAACAAATTAGTTAACTTTGAAAAATGGGAAAATCACAAAAAATGAGTTATTTTTGCACTTTTAATTTTAATTTTGAAACTTTGGTAGTTTTTCCTTTAACTTGGTTCATAATTGTTGATGGTAATTGTTATTAGGGTAATTATTAAGAAACTTCCATAATGGTTGGGATAACAATTCACTAAGGAATTAACTAAATAGCACTAATTTATTAGGTGATTAAAAATGAAAAAGATTTTGTAGTGGTGAATGCACTAAGCTAGCTCCTTATTTAAAGAGGGCTGAAATATACACTTGATATTGTCCATATAAAATCGATATACACTAAAAAAGAAGAAAAAATTCTGACCTCCACCTTACCAAGAAAACCATAGCCATCTCCCTTAGTGGTCTCTTTATTGGAGTGGAAAAAAAAGGGGCAGGATTTTGAGGGAAAGAGAGAGGGAGTGTGGGATAATTTTAAAAAGGGGGACCTCCCCATTCTGCAAAGGAGGAAGAAGAGAGGTTCAAAAAAGCGGAGAGAAGTTCGAAAAACAGAGAGAAAAAAAGAGAGGGGGTGGCTTCTTCTTAACGGAGACGGAGGTATACACTCTATATATGCTAGATATACACTCTATATATACGGACAGACCACTTCGTCTTCCTCACGAGCCTTCCCCCTCCCTTGAGCTTCAGCAGCAACAACCATTTTCTTGAAAAAATCCAATGCCCAAATACACGCACACACACAGTCACGCACACAAACAGATTCGAAGCCGAGATGTAGAAATGGTTTGAGGTCGTCGTTCCGTTGCCGAGTCGAGATTCACCATTGGTTCACTGTTTCGGTTTCACTCAGGTCGCTATGTAGCTGATTTAGGTTGACTCATTTTCCATTTATGTACTCGTTTGAAGAGATTCCGGGAAGAATTAATTAAAGTTTCTGATTCAGGTTCATTTCTTGGTCCTCTTTGATCTTATTCATGGTGTGATTAATTATATATGATACATGTCCATGGTTTAAGTTGCTTTGTTACCTTGTAGGTAGCAAGATCGTATTTTTTTTTCCTTGATTTGTTTCCATTGCTTTTTGAATTGTTTGAATACTGATATGGAGATTTAAGCTCACTCGATGTTACTAGATATTCCTTTGCTGTGATGTTCTCTATTTTACTCTTATCTTTGCTTTGGCTATAGTAATTTAGTTTTTATGATTTATATTGTATGTGAAGAATTAAAACAGCAGAAAATATTTGTATTTTTGCATGTTGCCACTCTTATATGAAAGAAATAATAGTAGATTGCACCTAAATATTTCCTTCTGTGGTGCTAGTGTAATGTAAAAATGAAGATGTTTTCAGTAGCCATCCTTTCCAAATGATTCGGTAGAAAGTTTAGTTGCCTAATATTCTGCTTTTGTAGTTTGATGTTATATGATTTTTCCTTGCACATAGGCTTGTTTTCGGATCTGTTAAATTAGTGCATTGGTTAAATTCTCTTATGTTTCGTACTGTTATTTAAATGGTCCTTTGAATTAGTTTTAGAATAAATCGAGACATGTTGTGCCGAATAAATTTACAATTGTACGACCCTCGCTTTAATTAATCTTGTTTATCCTTAGAAATCGAGTGAGCCATTTAGCAAATTCCATGTCCCTCGTAAAGTGCAAACGCGTAGTTGCTTTAGGCGCGTATTTTAATAATCGACCTTCCTAAACTCGGGTGCACATTTATGTGACCCAAATTCAAAACTCAACGATGTTAAAATATATCAAAAACTACGGATGCATTTATGTGACGTGGTTCGAGACGTGTTTTAATAGCATTGTAATTTTCTCTAAAATATGAATAAAAGCGGTTAAAAATTAAAATTTGCACATAGGTTCATAATTGTTTAAAATCAGATAATTTAAGCCGAATATGATAGTTGAGCAACCGTGCTAGAACAACGAAACTTGGGAATGCCTAACACCTTCTCCCGGGTTAATAGAATTCTTTACTCGAATTTCTGGTGCGTGGATTGTTAAACAGAGTCATTCTTTTTCTCGATTCGGGATTTGAACCGGTGACTTGGGACACCATAAATATCCCAAGTGTCGACTCTGAATTCTTTAAATAAATAAATCCTATTTCGATTGTCCTTTAATTGGAAAAACTCCCTTTATTATACCCTTGCCGAGGTGTAGTAGAGTGAAAAAGGAGGTGTGACATGGTCCATTTGGGAGGTAAATATCCCGAATGGTTAGCCAATGTAGTCGTTGTCACACCTCTTTTTTACGGCTTTTACACCCCTGCGAAGGGTATAAATAAAAAAGAGTTTTTTCAATTAAAGGACGGTCGGAACGGGATTATTTATTTAAAAGTTTCAGAGTCGCCACTTGAGAATATAATGGTGTCTCAAGTCACCGAATTAATCCCGAACCGAGGAAAGTTTGACTCTGTTACAGTCTGCGAACTAGAAATCCTAGGTAAGGAATT
>MU696319.1:40935-73324 GCA_026770625.1 Nicotiana glauca | reverse complement strand
ATAACGTCGTAACCTTTTCCCATATCCCATATATATATATATATATATATATATATATATCCGCATATATAACGCCATCTGGTCATGGGTCAATGTACATGTATAAATGCATGAAATGCATATGAAATACGTTAATAAAATCGCTTGGTACATCATAAGGCCATTATGTCTCTGATTAATATCATGAAATAAACTTTATCAACGTACATATTTCTGAGACCCATGAACACATGATAGAATAATATGACACACGGAAGAATAAGAATATATAATTTTGTACCGCTCCTCTACGCCTCATTTGATTTCACGGATTGAAATTCATTGGCTTTACCATCTCAATATTCTTTTTGCATGCATATACTGTTCTAAGTTGTCACCTTTTTTTTGAAAGGTAACAGCAAACTATTGTAAGAATCCATTTGAAGCATTACGATTTAATCAATCTGGATTTTGGACATACAAGTCATTGTAAAATTTTCATGAGCCAATTTTTTGAACAAAATATAGGCTACATAAATGACAATTTGCGGTTTTCATCACCTGTAACTGTAAGTTTTGAAGCAGTAACGACAAATTCTAAACAGAATTAGCTTAGTCAAAAGAGTTTGCCTTTGTCAACGAAATTTTAATTTCATCCATAGATAAGAAAATTGTCTTTTGATGGGAAAACACAAAATTGTCTGAAGATATGCCTAAACATAATACAAGAATTGCTAATAACACAAATTCTTTGGTTCAAGAATGTAATCTGGAAAAATAACCTTGTGATGTACTACTCATTCTTTTAACATGCGGCATCTAAAGAAAAAACGAAAGACAGAACAAATTGACACCTATCTGGTATTACTTACTTCAGGTACAAGCATTGCGGGCAAACCTTCTAGAGAATCCATCAGAAAAAGCAAAAACACTGGACATTGCCGTTTCACCTTCCATGTTCTCGGGTAATGTAGAGATTTTTGACTCACATATTTATATCTCTGTCAAATTCGAGATTCAGAGAGAACAACGTGATATATTGAAGGTTCTCTTAAAATATAGACTCTGCTGTAAAAAAGAGTTCTGAAGTAAATCTAATCTATAACAAAATGGCTTTTTCAATAGATAGGCCTCTTCAAACTATTTGATCATGGGCTAATAACTCTTAACAATCAATTTCCGTAAAAATGGCTCCAGCTAATAGCCAGTATATGCCAATTAAATTAAAGGAAATAAAAATAAATTAGCAAAAACTTGAGTAAAAAGAACAAACTGCCGCAGTCAAGGTGTTCTTTTTTCACTTTTGTTTGCAATTTAGTTGCTTCTAAGAGTTCTTTTTGTTATGTCTTTTTCTTTTCAGGCTTCAAAGATTATTCATATCAACATGAAAACAAATGCTGGGATTTAAAATAGCAGACAAACAGTCAGAAGTCGGACGTATGGGTTTCAAAGAAAGAAAGAAGTATGGGAATAAATTTGTCAATATGCCACAGACGAAACTTCGAAAAAGCTAACACTCAGCGAAGCTACAGAACTTGAGTTAACATAACTTAAGAAAGTTTCAAACTTGAAGAATTATGCAAATGTAAAATGGTGTAAACTTACAGATGATATTGGTGTCATTAAGAAGATTAATGGTAAATAAGGCAGTACTTATATGACCTTTGTCTAAAATGAAGAGTCATCACTTAGTAATGCACGGCTGCCACATGGGGGGAGAGGGGGGGGGGGGCTCCAAATTCGATAATTACTAACTAATCTTTCACAAAAATCATTAATTAACTCAGTTATCCACGTAATTAAGAATTATCCCAACTTACTTAAAATTCTACTTATTTTTAATACACTTTATACACCTTACTAACATGGTCACGTAGTACCATATAAAATTAATACATACACTATTATTTTATTAAAATATCCATATTAAAAACTACATATTTTCTTAACTTCTAATTTTCCTAATCTCATATAAAGAGTAAAAAATTTAGTATGCTTAATTCTTAAAATGGTAAAAACATAACCTTCTTTTCTTGTGAGAAAATAATTTCTATCTTTACAATAAAGTAAATTTCATAAACTTTCTCATATTATGTGTATAATTTACCATATCCTAAAATAGTAATAATGGTAACTATCCAAAATTATACTTATAAAACTCTTACTAAAATACTCCACTTAAAAGAAAATACTACACTAACATAATATCTAACAGTATCAAGGTTGGTAAATTTACAGGGTCTTAATCCTTTCAAGCTCATATGGATTATTATGACTTACCCTAACATTAAAGTACGGGATGTAGCATAGGAATTTTTAACTTAATTTCTATGTGAAAATCCATGTGAGTGGCGTATAAGTGAGGTGATTAGTACATATGCGCCGCCAATTTATCTGTTTTGCATGTTTTCTTCCCGTTCATAATATATTATTTCCTGCCTTAATTGCTACATGCTTCACTGGTATTTTTATGCTTAATTGCTATTGGTCAGATATGATTTTTCATTGTTGAGGGTATTAGCTATTCCTTAGTTTTAAATTCTCATATTATTGGCTCAAGTCGGTTTATCGGTGTTTTATGGTATATTTTGGATTGGTTTCGCTGAGTAATGAAGTTTCATAATTGTACAGCTTTCCGTTTGCTTTAGTTTAAGGTTTAAATATTGTGGAGAGTTTTGAGCTAAATTGTAAAATTTCTGTTCTTATTGTGTGATTTGATATGGAAGAATCGGGTTTCACGCCGCAACAGGAGTAATAAGAATGATATATTAAGGAGGAATAAGGGTGAAATGCTACTATTTGGTGGAATCGGATTGCGCACCGCAACAGGAGGAAGAAGGGTGATATATTGAGGAGGAATAAGGGAGAATTGCTACTGTATGGTGGGATCAGGTTGCACGTTGTAACAAGAGGAATAAGGGTGGATTGATATGGAGTAATAAGGGTGAATATTCATATTGATATTGATTATATGGTGGGATCAGGATGCGCGTTGCATCAGTGCATGTGTTTATGTATCTTTCTTCTACTGTGCAAGTTATTCTGTACTTTTGAGTTTCACTTAAGGGTTGGTTATAGCTGGGTACTGATGAGATACTAGAGTTCTGTATTCATTCCTTGTAAGTTACTATTTTATTATGTTCCGTTCTTCTTTCTGCCTTTATTATACACTGTATGCAAGTTATATTTTAAATGCCCCGCCGTAGCCTCGTCATTACCTCGTCAAGGTTAGGTTCGTCACTTACCAGTACGTGGGGTCGGTTGTACTCATACTATACTCTGCACTTTCTATGAAGATTTTGGAGCAGATTGTGGTTGATCGAGAGGTCGGTTGCAGATACATCCAACTAGGAGACCCAAGATAGTATTGATGGTGTCCGCAGGCCCTAGCGTCCCCTTCTACCTCTCTACATTACTGTTTTCTTTATTTTCAAAACAATTATAATTTCTTTCAGACTGATGTATGTAGATAATCATAGTATGTTTATGGATTGTGACACCGGATTCTGGGTAGTAGTAGTAATAGTTTTGGCAATAGTTTATAAACAAAGAAGTTGTTTACTTACTTCAGCAATTATGATCACTTGTTTTAACTTGTTTACTTTTATTCAATGAATTGTAAAGGGAATTGGTTAGTAGTACTCTAACGTTGGCTTGCCTAGCAAGTGTGATGTTAGGCGCCATCACATCCTGATGGTAGGAATTTCGGGTCGTGACAAGTTGGTATTAGAGTACTTGGTTGCCTATGTCTCACAATTCACGAACAAGCTTAGTAGAGTCTGAGGGATTGGTACAAAGACATCTGTGCTTATCCTCCCAGAGGCTATAGAGTTTAGGAACAAATTCACTTCTACTCTTCTCTGTCATGCGAATTGATCTCTCAATGCTATTTCAACTCTCCGACTCTTGTTACTTCGAAGATGGCAAGAACACATACCGCTTCATCAGCTGAGCAGCAGCCAGAGCCCCCAGTGGCAACTCCTACGAGGGGCAGAGACGAGGTTGAGGCCATAATAGAGGACGAGGTAAGGGCAAGGCTCTGCACAGAGCTCTAGCAATAGCATCAGCGACAGAGCCTAAGGTAGAATTTGATGATGAGGCTCCATCCCAGGCCGTTCCAGCCGGGCCAGCTAAAGTTCCAGAGGGATTCATCTCTACCCCGGTACTTAAAGATACTTTGGTCCGTCTAATGGCCTTATGGAGAGTGTTTCTTAGACCGGCACATTTCCTGTAGCACTTGCCATCTCTCGGGCTGGGGGTGGGAGTTCAGACTCCCGCTACTCACACTCCAGAGCAGATGTCTCCCCAGTTTCAGACTCCAGCAACTTAGCCAGTTGGGGCAGTTCTGTAAGGTGTTGTAGCACAGACCGGTGACGGATCAGCTATGTCTTTAGAGACTTTGTTGAGATTGTATAAGTTTACCAAGCTCTTTCTAGTTCATTACAATGGGGCAGCTTCTTAGGACCCGCAGAATTATCTTGACCGCTGCCATGAGGTACTGAGGAACATGGAGATAGTGGAGACCAATGGGGTCAATTTTGCTGTGTTCCAGATTATAGGGTTTGCCAAGAGATGGTGGAATGATTTTGTGTTGACTAGACCAGCTGGGTCGCCTGCCTTAACTTGGAACCAATTCTCTCAAATATTTCTTGAGAATTTCCTTCCTATTACACTGATAGAGGACTATCACAGGCAGTTCCAGCATTTCCAGTAGGGCAATATGTCCGTTACTCAGTACAAGACCCAATTTACTGATTTGGACCGTCATGCTCTTTTATACTTCCTACCGAGAGAGGGTGAGGAGGTTTATTTAAGGACTTGCTCAGCCTATCAGATTGCAGATGGCTAAGGAGACAGGGAGTGAGATTTCTTTCCAGGATGTAGCCAATATGGCCGGACGAGCTGCGATAGTTCTATCTCAGGGGAGTAGTCAGGGGTCTGATAAGAGGTCACGTCGTATCGGTAGATTCAATGGGGCCTCATCTGGAGGTCGAGGTACTTTTGGTAGGGGCCATCCTCCCGAGTCATTTCATTTAGCACTTCAGACATCCCATGGAGCTTCAGGGAGTCGTGGTCCTTATGTACCTTCTTCAGGTCAGCCATCTTATAGTGCACCACCAGCTCTGATCAGAGCACCTCCTCTTCAAAGTTATTATCGTGGTCAGTCTGCTCGCCTGTGTCAGTCTCAGTTTCTACAACCCCAGTATCAGGATGGATATTTCGAGTGTGGTGATTATGGGCATATTCGGCGGACCTGTTCGAGATTAGTGGGCGTTCCGCCACAGCAGTAGGGTTTTCATGCCATAATTCCGGAATCGAGCATGCTACCGCCCACTCAGCCAGCTAGAGGTAGGTATCAGGGAGCCAAAGGTAGAGGTTAGGCCGTTAGAGGTGGAGGACATGCCATTAGAGGTGAAGGCCAGGCTGTTAGAGGTGGAGGCCAACCAACAGGAGGTTATCCCAGAGATATGATTCAGAGTGGTGGGACCCAGCCTTGATGTTCTGCTTTCCCAGCTAGACCTCAAGCTGAGTCATCCGATATTGTTATCAGAGGTACTGTTTCAGTTTGCAGTAGAGATGTTTCAGTTCTATTTGATACAGGGTCTACATACTCCTATGTGTCATCTTATTCTTGGGATCATTTCTTGCCGTTAGCGCAGTTTGCCTACAATAACAACTATCAATCGAGTATCCAGATAGATCCTATACAGTATTATATGATAGACAGTGTCGATCACCGTTTGGATGGTTTGAGCCGAGGGAGGCTCGATAATTGGTTACAAATTTGGTACAGGATGTCTTGGATAAGGTTAAGATCATTCGGGATAGACTTCATACAGCTCAGTCCAGGCAGAAGAGTTATGCCGACTGTAAGTTTCGTGATATGGTATTCATGGTCGGAAAGAGAGTGTTGCTACGGGTATCCCCAAGAAGGGTGTAATGAGGTTTGGAAAGAAGGACAAGTTAAGCCCTGGGTATATCGGGCCTTTTGAGATCTTTGAGTGAGCGGGAAAGGTGGCCTAAAGACTTGCGTTGCCACCAGGCTTATCAGTGGTACGTCTAGCATTCCAAGTATCCATGCTTCGAAAATATCACGACAATCCATCCCAGACCGGCAGGTTTGTCCGTTGAGATCGAAGAGTTGTCCTTTGGTTCGAGTGCAGTGGAGAGGTCAGCCTATTGAGGCAACTACCTGGAGGTCCGAGTCTGATATGCGGAGAATATATCCCCACTTTTTCACCAGCTCAGGTACTTTTCTATGTCCATTCGAGGACGAATGGTTATTTTAGAGGTGGAGAATATGATAAACCAAAAGGTCATATTATGTTCTAAAACTCAATTCCGTATTTCGAGTCCTTCAAAACCTCATTTTACTCCTCCTCGATTTGCATGCGCAGTCCAGGCGTGTTTCCGGAAAGCTTTTATGTGAAAAGTTGATAAAAATAATAACTTTTGCCTTTAAAAGTTGATTTAGTTGACTTCGGTAAACGTTTTGAGTAAATGGACCCGGACTTATGTTTTGACAGTCTTGATGAGTCCGTATCGAAATATGGGACATAGGCGTATGCCCGAAATCAAATTCCGAGGTCCCTAGCTCGAGAAATGAATTTTTGATAAAATATTGACAGGATGAAAATTAAATGGTTTTAAGAATTTGGTTAATGTTTGATCTTGTTGGTATCGGGCTGATATTTTGGTTCCAGAGCCCGGTACAGGTCCAAAATAATATTTATACCTTATCTATGAAATTTGGTGAGAAACGGAACCGATTTGACGTGATTCGGACGTCCGATTGTGAAAATAGAAATTTCAAGGTGTTCTTAAGAATTTTATGTGATTTGGTGCTAAACTTGTAGTTCTAGGTGTTATTTTGGCGATTTGATCGTATAGGCAAGTTCGTATGATGTTTTAAGACTTGTGTGCATGTTAGGTTTACAGCCGCAAGGGCTCGGGTGAATTTCAGATTGGCTACAGAGTGATTTGAACTTAGAAAATTTTGCTGGTATGCTTCATATCTGCAGACTTTGCAATTGCGAGGTCTGGTTCGCAAATTCGAGCCTCGCATTTGCAAATAAAGTTCGGATTTGCGAGCAGTAGGGCTGGGAGGGATCTCTGCAATTGCGAAGCTCAAGATCGCAATTGCGATCAGCACTGGCCCATTTGCGAACAATTGTTCGCATTTGCGATGTTAGCAAACCTAGGTCAGTCTTCGCATTTGCGAAGTGAAGTTCGTGAACCCTTGATTGCAAATGCGATACCAGCAACTGGTCAAAACAATTTTTGACGGGATTTTTCATTCATTCTTCAATTTTCCAAAACTTAAAACAAAAGAGGCGATTTTTCAAAAACTCCTTCCCCAAATCATAGGTAAGTGATTCTTAACTAGTTTCTTACGATCTTTCACTTTATTTTACAAGATTTGAAGAAGAAAAAAAAATTGGGCGGGATTTTTCATTCATTCTTCAATTTTTCAAAACCTAAAACACAAGAGGCGATTTTTCAAAAACTCTTTCTTCCTCAAATCATAGGTAAGTGATTCTTAACTAGTTTCTTTCGATCTTTCACTTCATTTTAAAAGATTTCAACTTATAATCTAAGGTTTTCGTGGTGAAATTGGGTATTTTTGGATAGAAACTAGAGATTTGGAAATTTGGAGATTTAGACCTCAAATTGAGGTCAGGTTCCAAAACCAATTATATATTCGGACTCGGGGGCGAATGGGTAATCGGGTATTGGTTCGAATTTTGGGTTTGGACCAAGCGGGCCCAGGTGTTAACTTTTCACAAATGGCCTAAATTGAATTCCTTGCAATCGTGGGTAGTTCCTTAGACTTAAATTGAATTATTTGGTTGGTAATTTGCTAGATTCTATTGGTCCGGAGGCTTGTGTGAAGGGAAAAACTGTTATTGAACTTGAGTTTAGCGTTGGAGCGAGGTAAGTGTTGTGTCTAACTTTGACTCAAGGGACTAGGATCCTTTGACTTAATTGCTATGTGAAAATTCATGTGAGTCGCGTATAGGTGAGGTGACGAGTACGTATGCGCCGCCAAAATTTATCTGTTTTGCATGTTTTCTTCCCGTTCATAATATAATTTTTCCAGCATTAACTGCTACATGCTTCAATGGTATTTTCATGCTTAATTGCTACTTGTCAGACATTGTTTTTCATTGTTGAAGGTATTAGCTATTCCTTAGTTCATATTCTCATATTATTGGCTCAAGTCGGTTTATGGGTGTTTTATGGTATATTTTGGATTGGTTTTGCTGAGTAGTATAATTTGAGTGATGTTTCGTAAATGTACAACTGTCCATTTGCTTTAGTTTAAGGTTTAAATATTGTGGAGAGTTTTGAGCTAAATTGTGAAATTCTTGTTCTTATTGTGTGATTGGTACTGATATGGTGGAATCGGGTTGCACGCCGCAGCAGGAGTAATAAAGGTGATATATTGAGGAGTAATAAGGGTGAAATGCTATTATATGATGGGATCGGGTTGCGCACCGCAATAGGAGGAACAAGGGTGATATATTGAGTAGGAATAAGGGAGAATTGCTATTGTACAGTGGGATCGGGTTGCAGAACGCAATAGGAGGAATAATGGTGGGTTGATATGGAGTAATAAGGGTGAATGTTCATATTGATATTGATTATATGGTGCGATCAGGATGCGCGTTGCATCAATGTAATTATGTATCTTTCTTCTACTATGCAAGTTATTCTATAGTTTTGAGTTTCACTTAAGGGTTGGTTATAGCTGGATACTGATGAGATACTAGAATTCTGTATTCATTCCTTGTAAGTTACTGTTTTATTATGTTCCGTTCTTCTTTCTGCCTTTATTATACACTGTATGCAGGTTATATTGTAAATGCCCCGTCGTAGCCTCGTCACTACCTCGTCGAGGTTAGGCTCGACATTACTTGTACATGGGGTCGATTGTACTGATATTGTATTCTACACTTTCGGTGTAGATTTTGGAGCAGGTTGTGGCTGATCGAGAGGTCGGTTGCAGATACATCTAACTAGGAGGCCCAAGGTAGTCTTGCTAGCGTCCGCAGACCCTGGCCCTTCTACCTCTCTACATTACTGTTTTCTTTATTTTAAAAACAATTGTAATTTGTTTCATACTGATGTTTGTATGATAATCATAGTATGTTCGTCGATTGTGACACTGAAGTCTGGGTTGTAGCAGTAGTAGTAGTTATTGTTCTGGCAATAGTTTATAAACAAAGAAGTTGTTTACTTACTTCCGCAATTATGATCACTTGTTTTAACTTGTTTGCTTTTATTCACTAAATCGTAAAAGGGAATTGTTTAGTAATACTCTAAAATTGGCTTGCCTAGCAAGTGTGATGTCAGGCGACATCACGATCCCGATGGTGGAAATTCCGGGTCGTGACAACTGTATGGTTAAACTTTGTTCAAGAGCTAGTTTGGAGCTTTGTTCAAAAAAGAACCAAAGGGGATGCAAGCTGCCAATTGTTATTGATTACATGAAAAAGTTAGCGGAAAATCAAGACATGATTGCTGATCAGTTTGTTAAATATAGAGTGGAAAAGTTTCATATGTGAAGAACAGAGAGCAGATTTGATTTCATTGGATGGTAAAAATCAGAGATAAGTAAAATGGTGACACTAATCGAGATATTTTGGTTCCTCCCTCTCCAAGTGTAATTCGTAAATTATATTGTTTCCTTTTTTTTGTGAATGAGTAATTAAAAATTAAAATGAGGTAGATAAACATGCAGTTGATCCTAGCAACAATAAGCATACACTAATTTCACTTCTTCCTACCACAGTTCCAGAAGCTTACAGTAGAGATGCCATACTGTTCTTCCAGAAGGACATCGTTAATATGCGTAGAGGAGGTATGATGCTAAGCCCAAACATCTCCTTTAGAGCAGGCGCCTGCTCAGAGAACTTAATCAGCTTTGCAACAATGGCAGCACTCTCCATCACGTGATTCATATCTGTGTCGCTCCACAGACGATGAATCAGTTGGTGTCTCCTCCTTTTGGAGCTTAACTTTATGCCCCATTTATGGAAGATCTCATTTCTCTCATCTCCTGGAAACACTTTATATATGAGCCTGCTTAGCATAGCTCTCTCACGGCGAAGAGCTTTTAGGCTGTAATTAGAGAAAAGATAATTTGATTCAAATTAGCAGATGATACACAGGTGCAATATATCAAGATTTGATATATTGCATTAGGTCAAGCTATTAATTTACCAGCCTATATGGTTCAAACACATTAAAAGGGTATCAAGAATTAAAAAAACTCTGATCTGATTTACAAGAATGCATGAGGGGAGTGTATAAAAATACACAAGAGACAAAAACATATTAAACGAGTGTAGGAGAGCGGCAAGGTGCAAATTTTACCTTGACGCAAGACCGATTGCCTGACCACCTTGAAAAGCTGAATTTCCTTTGATAAATGTCTCCTTGAGAAATGAAAGTCTTCTAACCTCAACCTCCATGTAAATAGAGTCCAAAGGGTCACCTTTAAACAGCAGGAAGAAATATGTCCTGTGGATCAACGAAATATGGCAAGTCTGCCAAAGTTCAACAATCCTTTTTCGCAGCTTCCCAAATTCAAGAGGCCAATCTGAAGGTACTTCCAATGAGTCTGGCATAGGATCCAATCCAACGTTTTTTATGTTCCTTTTCAACTTCCCAGAATCTTGAGCCTAGCACAGATATCAGGATGCATCTAATGAGGACAAATTTCAGGATAAAGACCAGCTTTTCCAAGTGATTGCTCCGATCTATGATGTTGTTTATTGACATTGAATTTCTCTAGTAAAGATATTTAAAGAGAGCGAGAACATTCTGACATCAGTTAATAAGGAAAAGGCTTGGCAGACGTATCAATCCAAAAATTCAACCAATTGCTAAAATAAAGTTGCCACAAACAGAGTAAAAGCAAACTAACAAAAGAGTCTAATTTATGATCTTTGCATGCACTGATCTAGCTGAATAACTATTTTCTGCCACTGCCGGCAATAACCACAAACATGGAAGAGAAGAAAGTGGCTATGCAAGCATTATCTGCCACTAAAATTGACCACAGCAAAGTGGCACGCGCAAGGTAAGTTCTGCATATCTAACTGTAAAGCCATGCAAACAAAACTTACAGGAAGAAAACAAACAAGGTACCCCAAACAAGCTTAAGTAGGAATGAATATAGTCCAGACCTGATTGTGCAGTTGATTATCATACTCAAGCTTAGCTGAGAGGCCTGCCACGGAAGTGTCAACACTCGGGATATCCTCATCTCCAGGAGCATTGCTGCCACTTTTGAGCTCATCCATGAAAGCGCTACAGTTAGGGGACTGTGCATTGTTTCTTGACAATTTAGGTCTGGTTTTCCCGTAAATTAATGGAGGATATTTCCAGTGCTTCCTTTGGAGGCCTTCAGGTCTACCTGGAAAATCTCTCTCTTGCTCGTCAGTTGGGGTAGTCTCTCTTTGTTCTACTATCCCAGATTCAGGTGAAAGCGAGCCAATCATAAGATTTTCTCTAGAGCTCCTGCTTCTTGTTAATTTCATGTTTATATAGCCAGATATACTAGTTGAAAGGGCACATGGAGATGAATCAAGAGGGTGAAATCTAGCAAGAGAATCTGAAGTCTTCTGTATGTCATACATTTTCTGCCCCAATGGCACATGAGGAAAGCAATTTCTAGTGCTGCTTGCTTGTCCATGAGACAGTGGTGATAGCTCCCTAAGGACAACATGTCCATTGCTGGAAGGAGGAGATATTCTTTCTCCATTCTCACTGTTTGATAAGCTAAAGGATTCAAAGGTTCTATTTCCACCAGGCTCATCCACCTCAATACATTGAACTTCCTTGCAAAAATCATCAGAATCTTCTCCTGACACAAAAGCGAAATGTTTGCTCCTTTGATATCGATCAGGCAAACCAAAGTTGCCACTACATTGAGCAGGTATAGCATAGGATGTTGCATCACTTTCACTGTCCCTGTTATATGACTCAGCTTTAGCTATTGAGTCAGATACTGAGCATTCATCTCCAAACATGTTCCCTTCTAGTGATTTAGGAAGTAGACTTGATGCACCCTGAAAAGTTTGGGAGATATAAGCAACAAATGAAGGCCAGCTCGAATGTCAAGTCAATCACAAGACATTATACAAACCCTTTGGCTGGAAATTTTATCATTTCCACACATCCGCAGCAAATCCTCAACCCGGGATTGAGCAAGATTACGCTGTTTAGTTAATTCCCTCATTTCATTCTCTAACTGCATATTGAACCACATAAACCAAGTGAATATTCTATAAACAAAATAATGTCAGATCGAACTGAGCTCCACTTGATAGATAGTATAGTGATTTACTTTCATAAGTAACTGCCAAAGAAACCAACTTTTTCCAGATTGGACAGGAAATATTGTCAGTAGAAATGTTCAATTTACGAAAACATTTGCATATACTGCTAAAACCTGAAATAAGGATGCTTTCATCTGAGTAAATGTAAAATAAAACTTTACTTTATAAAAGAATTGAGTAATTCATTGAACTACACAAATTTTAAATATTGATGTTATGTTTTTCTATCAGACTAACTTTTCAACCGTTATTTTAATATTTTAGTTTATCAGCATCGGTAGAACAGAGGAATCAAACTAACATCTGTCTTCCATGTCAAGTCAAATACTATAATATAAGATGAGACAAGTGAAGTACTTTATTAACTGGAAAAGTGATTTTAATACTTTGTCAAAAGCATGGGATATGCAGAGAAGCCTTTTATCAGAAACATCGGGATATGCAGAAAACAAAACATGTCTGAGTTTCCAGACATCGTACAACTCCTGTTGGCCTATTCACAGTCTACTAGCCACTTTTGCTAAATTGCAAGCACAAGAACAAGAGTCTTTAGGAAGAAAGGATCACCTTTTCAATCTGCTGATCTTTCTTCCTCAGCAATGCCACATGATCACAAGTAGTTATAGGAGTTCTTATTTCGCTTTCTAATCTAGCTAACTCTTTCTGTAGATGCTTCACCAAGGCCTTGTCGGACATGACTACATTGACCTGCGCATTAGTGGTCACTTCTTTGGCGCAGCTGGCAAATAAAAGTGTATTTCGAGATTGCTCAACATGACTCTGTGCAGGGCTCAGGGTGCAAATAATGGCAGTTCTCGCATTGCCTCCTAATGCAGGTTGAAGGATACGTGTTAGCTTAGAGTCCCTGTAGTTCACATGCCCATGTCTTGCCATGCTGCAATTAATCAACATAGATACAAAAAGATGTGTTTCAGACTAAGGAAGTAGGAAAACAGACTATGAACCAAATACATTGTTATTGCATGTATAAACAGCTAATAGAGAGTGAAAGAAGGAACAACTCATCCATGGTTTAGATCAATGTTGATACTATGAAAATTTACATAAAACAACGTAATACTAAGATATTGGTAGCGTAAAGTTTAACCTCACTAGTCTGTGGGATATGCAAAGGTGATATTCCTAACATGAATTGTGGAATAATGACCACAGAAATCTAGTAGTACATACCTAACCATTCATATATAGTTTCATCAACTAATGATATAGCACCCTATCAGGAGGGTGATTTAAGAGAGAAGCAATCAACCTGAGCTTGCGAATGACAGTTCCTAGGGTCAGTAAACTGCGATTAATATGACAGCCTTCTTTCAGTCTTTGCCCAACAGACAGCGCCTGAGATGCACGTTCACTTCCCGCCAGATCAACAAAGTTCTTCATTCAAAGATCATAAACGTTCCATCAGGAGGTCATGTGTTGATGGCTTGATGCCCCCAAAAAAAAATCATAAAGGAAACTAATTGACAGGTACCACACTCGCAGCAAGAGTTGTTTTGTTCTCCATCCCTATAAACTCACGAGCTGAACTTTCAATTGTCTGAAGAAAGCAAAACCAAAAGAGTCCAGTTCATAAGTCTTTCCTCCTGGATCATGTATCACAATTCGCAGGAAATTGTTCATACCAATCTTAGAATTTGATGAGACCTGGAACTAGCTAAGTTAAGATAGGTCTCCCCGGTTTGTCTTTGAGCTGCAAAGGGCCACAAAACTTGTGATACATGGAGAAACTAATTTTGGTGCCACCTGCTAGACATTGATAGAATCTAAAAGAGATGGGATAATACACCTACCTTCACAGTTGGATAAGAGCTCTTTGAGATGATCCCAGCCCCGTAGAGTTTCTTCTGTGAGTTTCTCAATGATGGTCCCTTTCTGCAGAGCTCAAAATTATTTCGATGACAGTTCTTGTGTGCACAACTAGAAATTGTTGTATCTTTACATGCTGCAAAACATAGAAATAGAAACCCACCTCAGGATCATCGAGCATTCTTAGCGGAGTACTATCTGAACTGAGGAGGTCTCTAACAACTTCGTTGTATATCTCCATAGCAGAAAACTTTAAAACAAAAGATCTTTCTTCATGCTGGACAGAAAAAGGAAATATTACCTTTGAAAAAGTTCAAGGAACAAGCAAATAAAGAAGAAATGCAATTTAGTATTTACAGCTGAACATACACAATGCAAAGCAAATATTAATGCCATTTAATGAGATGCAACACATGAACTCTATTCATAGTTGGCATTTTATTTATCCTGTGCATTTGTTCAAAAAGATTTACCTTTTTCATGTAGTCGTATATATCTGCCACTGTATACTCAGTAATTCCATTCATAGTGTATGTCTTTCCGCTGCTTGTTTGTCCATACGCAAAGATAGTTGCTGAAATAATATGTTTAGATTGTTGTAATGGATAATATGTCTTTCACTTCAAAAGAATATAAGACATATGAAAAGAACACTCACAGTTGATTCCCCTGACAACTGAAAGGGCAATATCCTTTGTTCCTCCTTCGTACACTTCCCTTGTTGTGCAGTCTCCCCTAAACACTTTGTCTATTTTCAGGGGGAAAACAACAATAAGATAGAGGAAAAATAACATCTGTCACAATGGCAAATCATTTTCATATGGTACTTGAGATCTAACCCTTACATAGCTCTCAATGATCACATTCTCCATTGTGAATTAAGAGTAACAGTAAGTTAAAATGCAAAGGCTTGAAATGGGCAGTTTTCTTACCGAAAGTATAAGCAGTTGGAAGTCCAGACCTCTCCTGGAAACTGTTCTTATAGAAAATGGTGGTTTCATTGATGCATTCCCAATCAGAAGCTTCATTCCTTGCAATTTCCTTTTCACTCAGAGGCCTCAACCTCACCAAAACCAGAATCTTCTCTTCACCACTAAGTGCCGTCCCTTGCACTTTCTCCCACTTCATCTGTTCTTCACCACCAATAGCCCCCATGTCTACTTTTATCCAATCCTCTCTTTCTAAAAACCCATGTCATACTAAAACAACAACATCATGATTCAGGATCACCAAAGGAAACGTCAAAGCAAGCACAACTCTCTCATATTGCTGCTAACAGAAGAGTAAAGACAGTTAGCAAGCTGCAATATTAGTTATGCTTGTGAAGAAAAACAACAATGATCAATCAAACTAGAGTTATTATCCCAAGAAGACGTAATATAGAAAGTACTAAACAACTTATACCACGCAATTACAAAGGTTAACTAATGGTTGCGAAGACGAGTTACGAGTATAGGACTTAAAAGGTAGTGGGTGCACCTCTTATCACATGGAGTGTATATAATCCAAAAATATTCTTTAAATTTTCTATATAATAAAATAATAATAATAATAATAATGATAATAATAATAATAATAATACAACAACAAACCTAGTATAATCCCAATAATAATTAATGGATCTAATGGACGCAAATGCACTCATTACATACATATTGGATCCACATCTTAAGTTAGTGTAATTAAACACTTTGTATAAACTTTGGTGTTAAGTTCTTCAAATTAAGCATAAATTACATGAGAAGCATAAAAAAGACATAGTAACTTTGCTTAATGGGGGGACCAATGTAGGGACCCAAATCTGCTTCAAGACCAAGTTAGTGACTGTGAAGCTGGGAAAATTTTAAACACGAGTGGACCCTGACACGGCAACAATACAAAAGCATGTATATCAAACAGTGAATAGAGAAGTAATACTGACAGAGACATCCACCTTCTGTGTCGTTGTCACTGAAGGTAGTGAATGTAGTGATAGATAAGGGTTGCAATTGGACGGTCAGAATCATCCGTGCTTCAGTTCTAGTGCTGAATATTTCAACCAAAAAGGAAAAAAACCGAAGCAAACAGAGATGTCATGTTAACCACCAGAATTACTAAATCCTCTGTACACATACACAAAATCTAAGATTTCAAAAGTGAGGAAACCATCAACTTCATTTTTTCATAACAGTTTAAAAACAACAATTACGCCTCAATTCTATTTTAGTTGTTTAACCCTATTTCTCAAGTTTCATTTCAAAAGCTGAACCACGGAGAAGTTTCATAAAGTTCACCAGTTACAAAAGGATCCGGCTTGTTCGAGTTACTGTTATAGTCTAAGAAAAACAACAAAAATCAGCTTGAGAAAAAATATTTTTCAACCGTAAATTTGAAATCAAGGGTGAACATTGAAGCTTAGAGAACACCGAAGCATCGTTCATCAATGATGATCATGATGAAGCTTTAAACGTTAAGTACAGCTAGTTAAATTGAAAAATTAAACGAAAGGGAAAACATGAATAGCAAAAAAAAAAAAATTGCACAGCAAAATACTACCAGAAAGAGTACAGACAGATACTACTAAGGAACGAAAACTCAATGGGTTCAACTGTAAATTCGAATCAATTGTGACCTTGAAAATAAGTGTACCTGAAGTTTCGTTTTCAGTTCATGATGATTAAACTTTACGTGTCAAATGCAGTCAATAAGTTGAAAGATGAGAGTTGAAAAACAGAATGTAGCCAAGAAGAAAACAACGCAACAGTTTATCAGATAGAACAGTAAGAAATTTGGTGGAGCTTTACCTCCATTTTCAAATTCTCCTAGAATGTAGACAGAAATTCTCGGAAACGCACACATATAGAACAAATCCTCTCTCTCACTCACTCTCTCTCTCTCTCACACACACACACACAAACGCGCACACACACAGCGTTCAGTGTTCACTTGTGTGAACTACATAGATCATTAATCGGAGGGAGAAGTAGTTTTATTTTGGCGTTGGTGCAGCGCAACGTCTTTTTTCGTGGGACGAGGTGCGGACTAGGTGTATTGACATATTTACCCTCACTTTTTTTTTAAAATAAAGGTATAGAAACGAGACACCAATGCCACGTGGCCCGTAAATATCGGTGCATAAATTCCATGCGTTTATTAAGCAGAGGAAGTGTCACTTTTTAATTACAGTTTGTTTGGGACTAGGGACCACTGTTGGCCTTTTTTTTTTTTTCGTTATTATTCCTTTTCAATTTCCTATTAAACAGAACAAATTAACATATTTATTGTTCTCTGTGTCATTTTATATGACTATTTTGCTAAGTATGATGTATTAAAAAACGACATTTATAACACATAAACTATGTTTACATAACTATATTAATGATACGAATAGAATTATAGTCTATCATTTAGTAGGGATGGGTTTAGGTAGGGGTGTACATGGACCGGGTTGGTTCGGTTTTTATCAAAACCAAACCAAACCAACTATATCGGTTTGGATTGGTTCGGTTTTTTCAGATTTTTTCGGGTTTTCGGATTTTTTTGTTACATGAATATTATTTCAATCTTACTTTGTTAAAATTATAGATAAGTCTTTGATAAGTGAATATATGTTTAGTAAATATGGAAAAAATTAACAAATATATGATCTATTAATATATTCTACTGGGAAAAATTTTTTAGTAACACATGATAGTTATTTTCTTAGTCGTCTAACAATAATTTTTCGTTAATTTACGCTTTCAAGGTTAATACATGAGAGGATCCCAAATATTTCTACATTTTCTAAAGAAAATTCACTATAAAGTCTTAAAAATATAAATAAAATTTATATATTTATATGACGGTTTGGTTAGAATTTTTTTACTCAATACCAAACCAAGTCAAACCAAACCTAGTCGGGTTTTTTAATCGGTTTGGTTTGATTTTTCGATTTGGTGCGGTTTTCCGGTTCGGTTTGAACACCCCTAGGTTTAGGAATTGAAGTTGATGGATTAAATTTTTTAAATTCTTAGTATTAAATTTATCGTACTTTTGAGATTATAGGGTAAAAGTTTAATATTTGTTAAAACCTCCTAACTTTTACATATATATTTCTGTTATATGGTAAAAAATTGAGTACAATTGAACTCGCAAAAACCAAAGCTCCATTGCCACCATAACATAAAATGGAAGTATACTGCTGACTTTCAATACATAAAGAGTTATTAATATTTTTTAGCTAAATTAAAAGAAAAGAGTGTAATATACAATAAGGAAAAAGTGAAAGTAAATAATCTAACATTTAAAACTAAAGTGACTTTTGCAGAAGTGCTTATGATGGAGCTTTGAATTCAATGACGTATAATGAAAGTAGTAAATTTCAAATTTAGCACTTCCACTTTCCCTTAATTATACTTTGGGTTACGTTTCCAAAATTCAAAATTAGCACCGTTTGATTTTGAAAAAAAGTTGTCTGATTTCCAAAAGAACAAACCAAAATGATTTACCCTAAAAAAGGAGCCTAACCCAGGCCTAGAGGTCACAACAGAGATACAAGTATTCTCTTAAAACATCTTCTCAAAAATTAATTCAAACACAATATTTTTTTTTTCCAAAAGTATTTTCGAACACTAATCAAAATCTGAATTTAAACTCCGCAAGATTAACTACCGGCTTTTGGTTTTTCTTCAATGTTGTACTTCTCTTCTTCTTTTTTTTGCATGTAAATTAAAGCCCTATATAAGAAAATATATTATAGATATTGAGTAATTCACCAGTCTTATAAAGAAGTACATGAAGCAAGAGATCTCCATTTCTAATATCTAATTTGCTATCTGTTTTAGGATTTAGCTGAAAGAAATTCGATGAATAAAAACGTTAACGCATCAGTGGTTGCTGCCATTTTTTAATTAAAGTAATCTATGTTGATGGATCTTTTTACCTTTCTTTTCATTGTTCATTATGAGAGATGTATTACTTGTAATGATCTGGGTTAGTTGTAAGCATCACTTAACTTAACCATAGTTAGTGTAGTGGTAATCATAGTTAGGTATAGCTTTAGTTAGCTTTTCTGTTAGTCGGTTTGTGATTATAATTATAGACGTGTATAGTATTTTGGGATACAGTGAATAGAAATCATTTCTCATTTCCTTCTTCTCTGTTCTTTCTCTCTCGTGAAAGCTGTGTTCTTCAACCCATCTCTTTCTCATACGAATCCACAAAATTGACATGGTATCAGAGCATTTAGACGATTGAATCTAGAGATTTTCACTGAGAAATGTTGAAAACGAGATGTTCATCGTTCATTTCTCGAATTTCCTTCAGCCAGAATCATCAATTGTTAGCTGGAACCCTAAATCCTTATGGTAAGAAACGAAGTCACAGATCAACCTATGATTATGATAGATCACAATTATCCTCTCTATTTGCACTCATCCAACACACTAGGAGTGTTATATCTTGGTTCTTAGCTACTGGGAATGAAAAATTATACGATAAGATGGAAGTTTCATTGCTCACACGGAATAAGCTAGGGTTTATAGACGGATCAATAATGCGTGATACCTATGGCGATAAGTTTGAAAACCTGTCGAATCGCTGCAATGTAATTGTAAAATTGTGGATTATGCACAATGTAAGTCGCGATTTGCTAAGTGGGGTATTGTTATGATCAAGCGCACATGCAATTTGGTCGGACCTTTGAGAATGATTTTATAAGGTGAATTCATCACAAATGTACTACCTATATAGGAAGATCTTGACATGGACGCAAGATACCTCCTCTATTTCAGTCTATTACTCGAAATTGAAGGATCTGTGGGACAAGTATGATTCGATTATGCCTCCTCATCAGTAAACCAAGTTTATTACATGATCCTAGAGGATGAAAGTCAAAAATTGATAGCAGGAGGTAGTTATTGTGTTGAATCTCTAGATCCTATAGCTTTGTTTACTTCTAAGCTAGGTCAAAAACAGAAAATGGACCTTCAATATCGAATGTGATTGTTGTCATTTGAAAGGCCACACAAATGAGGAATGCTTTAAGATAATGAAGTGTGATTACTTTAATAAGAAGGGACATTTGAAGGCCAGTTGCTACAAATTGATAGGCTATCCAGCAGACTTTAAGCCTCAGAAGAGAGCCAATATGGTTGGAAGTTCAAAAGGCCAACATGTCCCATCCTCATCAGCCATGATGACTCATGAACAACAAAGCTTAGGACCTATGCATGTGTTTACTCCTAAGAAGTACAATCATCAGGGACAACAAAACTTAGGACCTATGCAGATGGTCACTCCTGAGCGTTTCTCAATTGAAAAAAGCTTTGAACTATTGTGCTGTATTCTTTCCTAATTTTTGTATAGTTTAGGATCTCTTCACCGGGAAGGTGAAGGAAATTCGTAAAGAGGAAGAAGACATGTATGTGTTGCACGCACAAAGAAGAGACAAGAGCAAAGTTAAGTCCTTGGTAATAACTACACATAGAAATGAAGCTGAGCTCTGGCACAAGAGGATAGGACATGTTCCAGTGCAAGTTCTCAAGAAGATTCTTAGTCTTCGAGCAAAAATAAGCCCATGTGGCATATGCCCATTGGCAAGACAAGCTAGAATTCTTTATATTAAGTAATAGTATAGCAGAAAATGTTTTTGACTTGATACACATGGATGTTTGGGGACTCTATAAAGTTCCTACATATAATGGAAAGAGATATATTTTTACAATTTTTGATGACCATTCTAGATGGATTTGGATTTTTCTATAGCACCTTATATATCTTATGCCATCGCTGTTCTCAAAAATTTCATTGTTATAGTGAAGGCTCAATTTGGTAGATTGATCCGGTGTTTTAGGTCAGACAATGGTTCTAAATTCTTTAATCGATTTGTTTTAAATACATGGGATTGTACATCAAAACTCCTTTTCACACACTCCTCAACAAAATAGAGGTGGTGGAAAGGAGGCACAGACACATTTTGAAAACTACAAGAGCTATTAGGTTTCAGAGGCATCTACTAGTGAGGTTCTGGGGTGAATGTATGGATGTAGATATGTATATAATAA
Source organism: Nicotiana glauca (assembly GCA_026770625.1). Lineage (NCBI taxonomy): Eukaryota > Viridiplantae > Streptophyta > Magnoliopsida > Solanales > Solanaceae > Nicotiana > Nicotiana glauca. Next base: position 52,146 of record MU696319.1, on the reverse strand, counting down.
ATAGTATTCCTTCTACCATATTAGAGAATAAGTCACCATTTGAAGTCATATATGGAAGGCAACATTCTTTGTTACATATGAGGGTCATATGGTGTTTGTGTTTTGCAACTAGCTTACCAAGTGGTGACAAATTTGCACCTAGATCTATAAGATCAATATTCTTAGGATATGCAAGTACAACAAAAGGGTACATGTTGTATGACATTGAGCACATGACATTCTTTGTCAGTAGGGATGTGATGTTTCATGAGGATGTATACCTATTTCAGAGTTTCACTCAAGATCATTCCTTCTCTATTAATGAGTTTTGGAGGATTGATTATCCTACTGAGAAATGTCCCATTACTCTAGCCTCCAATCATGGAGAAAGGATCAATTCTGCTCCTGGAAGTATCGACAATGCTGGAACTCCTACATTGGTTGGACTTGTTTCTAGAAGGAGAAGTTCTTACTTATATACCTCTACCTGCAGATAAGGTAATTGCTGAGAGGAATGAAGGACACACAGTTGGTGCTGGAGAATTGAGGAGATCAGGCAGAACCATTAAGCCTTATATTTGACTTAAGGACTACATTGGGCCGCATCAAAAGTCCAGCTCCTTCACTGGTGCTCATTGCAGGTATCCTATTGAGGCCTTTGTTCAGTATAGAGGCATGTCAGCATCATAACAAGCTTATATCACTCAGTTATCTTCTGAGATTAAACCAAGTTCTTATCATGTGGAAGCTAAGGATGTGAAGTTGATCGAATCTATGGAAAAAAAAATACAAGCATTGGAGGATAACAAGACATGTGTAGTTGTGCTACTACCTGAAGGGAAGAAGGCAGTTGGATATAAATGGGTATATAAGATCAAATATACATCCAATGGGGAAGTTGAGAGGTATAAGTCAAGGTTATGGCCAAGTGGTATAGTTAGAAAGAAGAACGGTATTATTAGGAAACTTTTTTACCTGTAGTAAAAATAGTTAATGTCAGGTCTGTAGTTTCCATAGCAGCAGCAAAAAGTTGGACTATTTACCAAATGGATGTGTATAATGCTTTTTTGCACGGAGACATGGAGGAAGAATTGTACATGATTCATCCACAAGGTTTCTCTCATCATCGGGGGAAGACACAAGTTTGCAGATTGCTTAAGTCATTCTGTGGACTTAAGCAAGCCTCTAGGCAATAGAATATTAAGTTGACTACAACACTTCTTAATTCAGGCTTTCACAAGAGCCATTTTGACTATTCCTTTTTCACTAAGATAGGACTCTCACTTTGTAATTATCTTGGTCTATGTTGATGTCCTTCTAATTACTGGAGATGACGCAAATTTTACCTCTACCACCAAGAAGATACTACATCAAAACCTCAAGATTAAGGACTTGGGGGAATTGAGATATTTTTTGGGGGATTGAATTTGCTAGGAGAAAAGAAGGGATTTTGTTACATCAGAGAAAGTATACTCTTGAACTTATCTCAGATGTTTGCCTAGTAGGTTCTAAGAATGTGAATGCTCCTGTTGAAATCAACCAGAAGCTTACCTCGGTTACATATGATGATCACCTTGGCCTCAAGGATGATTCTCTACTTGAAGATCCTAGTGCTTATCAAAGATTGACATGGAGACTACTCTACTTGACAATTACAAGGCCAAACACTCTTTTATTATAAAGTGTCTGAGTCAGTTTATGCAAGCACCCACAAGCTTACACATGGAGGCTGCCCTTAGGGTGGTTAGGTACATCAAGAAAAGTCCATGTCTGGGAATACTTATGTCAGCTACTGAGTCTACACAATTGAAGGCCTATTGTGATGTTGACTAGGCAATCTGCCCCAATACCAGGAAATTAGTTACAAGTTACTTGGTGCAATTTGGTACTCACTCATCTCATGGAAGTCTCAATTAGTTCCAGGAGTTCTGCTGAGGCAGAATATCACAGCTTAGCATCTACAGTGGCTGAGATTGTATGGCTAGTTTGATTGTTCAATGAGTTGGGGGTTACCCTCACACTGCCTATTCCACTTTATTGTAACAGTATATCATCAATGCAAATTGTTTCCAATCCTGGATTCTATGAGCAGACAAAATATATTGATATTGATTGTCACTTCATTTGCGCGAGGGTTCATTTGGGATTGGTCAAAAAGTCTACTTGAGTTCTGTTGATCAAGTTGTTGATATTGACCAAAGGATTGAGAAGCCTTCAACATACTCACTTATTGTCCAAGCTAGGATTGAAAAACATTTTTATTGGTCCTATCTTGAGGGGGTGTTGAGAGATGTATTACTTGTAATGATCAGGGTTAGTTGTATAGAATTACTTAACTTAACCATAGTTAGTGCAGTGGTAACCATAGTTAGGTTTAGACTTGATTAGTTTTTCTGTTAGTCGGTTAGTGGTTATAATTATAGATGTGTACATTATTTCGGGATATAGTGAATAAAAGTTATTTCTCATTTCTTCTTTTCTGTTCTTTCTCTCTCGTAAAAGTTATGTTCTTCAACTCGTCTCTTTCTCACAGGAATTTACAAAAATGACATATTAATTATTGAATATTTCCATAAAGTTTGGACAAAAGTTAGAGAGATGGTAGAAGAAGAGTGCCACCAATAATTCGCATGGATTAATTATGCAAACTAGTATTTTAAATAGTGGGGGCGAGAGGCAAGATGTGAGCCTCGAGGCGGTGGACGTAAGCCACACATATCTTTAATATTTTATATATTAATATAATAAAAATAAATATTAAAAGAAGATGATTTTATAAAATTTAAGAAAATACAAAGTAAGTGGAAATGATTTATAACTACTTCATCTTGAAATGCTAACATGACTCAACAATCTTGAAATGATTTATAAATATGACTCAAAGGAATACTCCACGAACAAAGGCGGAGCTCACCAATAGCACTGGAAGAGAGGAAAGTCCTAACCTGTAGTCTGCTCGCCTGCAAAATCAGTTCCTACATTGTACCGCAGACCAACGTAGGTTTCCAAAAGAGAACATCAATACCATCCATTGTACTCAGTGAATCTCAACGACAGGGGACGAAACTTTAATAAAATATATATTGCAAGAAAAGATTCTAAAGCATGAAAAACATAAATTTTCTAAGAATAATTTTAAAATAATTGCATAACAACAATTTATGAGTATTCTAAAACAAATTATTTTCTTTTTCTTTCTTGTCTAAAAAAACTTCACTTTATGTTTTGGGAATTCCAACTATCCTGAATTATTTCTGTCTTAGTCACCATGTGATCGGCACGCGTTTGATCCCAACCTGATTGAATAGGCTCAATCCACGAGGTGCCTCTCGCTTCATGGTTCTTAGCGCTCATGTATCATACCTTAACTTGGCTAGGCAAATTCTCAGCAATGAGACCCTCGGCTTGTATGCTCTCTACTTTGGCACAAGTAGTTTCATGAAGCCAATGCCTTGATTAGGACCCTCGGCCTAGATGATGACCCCTTTTAATAATAAAGGATACTCCCAAAAAAGTACTTTAATAATAAATTATTTTGTGTGACCTTGCTAGGATCTAAATCAACTTCTCAACTTTCTTGACCATTCAAGCCTAAATCTTTTCTAGAACATCCTATACATACTCATACTGGTATTCTTAAATGTAAAGCATGAAATAAGCATGAAATATGCATGAAATAAACATTCAAAAGTATTTCTAAAGATTTTTGCTTCTTTATGAGTTTTCAATATGAAAATGGCATATAAGAATAACATAAAAATATCCAAAAATTTATGCACATTTATCAGAATAAATCATCTAAACTTTAGCTAGAATAATTCTAAGTTAATAGGTACTCTCTCGCTTTAATTAAGTACATATTGACTCTTTTAAGCAATTCATCAAACATTTTATATGCATGCTTTTGTGAGTAAAACCACTTTAGTAAAGGGTTATATCAACTCACATCAAAACTTCTCGAGCCAATACGTAGGCCCCAGCACTCTCCATTAAATTATATTGGCTGAACTTACTGGGTCCACCAAAATGCATTTATTTTTAACATCTAGATAGTTAAGAGAAATTACCAGGGTATCGTTGTGTGGAATAGAAGTCCATCGGCGTCCTCTTCTATGAAGGTGATGTCGTCCTCAGTGACTTTCCGGAGTCTCTTGCTATAAGTCACCAATACCTTTGTCTTTTTTGTTGCCGAGAAGGCTACATCATTGATCTCATTTCTCGCAAAAATAATGTTGATGGATAGTCGGGGAAGGTCTTCACCTATCTTCGGGGGCTCTACGTTGTCCCGACTTCAGCTCTCAATGTTCGTAGCCCGGTCGCTTAAGAACTCTTTGAGATGGCCGTTTTTCAATAACGTTTCCATCTCCTCATGCAGATATTGCCAGTCCCTAGTCCGGTGGTCGTTATTCACATGATACTCACACCATAGATTAGGATCCCTCTAGCTCAGATCAAATCTCATCGGCCTCGAGAATCATACTTCCTTGATGTTCCTCATAGCTGATACCAGCTCTATTATGCTGACATTGAAATTGTACTCGGACAGCCTGAGATAGGTGGAATCTTGGGAACCCGGTACCTCTTTGTCTTACAATGACCTGTTGGTTCGACCGCGATCAATTCTTCTATCGGGGGAGAACCTATCCGCCGACTAAAACCCTCTGTCGCGTCCTTCGGACCTTTTATAGGGCAAAAATTGAACCTTAGAAGATCGCCGGTCTGTATAGGTCGTTTCTCGATCCCAACCCTTAGTTGATGCCGGGAACTCGAGCCGATCATCTTATATTCTTATCTTTGACTCATAATGTTTATGGACTCTGCCCATGTAGTTTTCTAAAACTCAAGCATGCTTTCTTTCAGTTTCTTGGAGGCATCAGAGCTCCTCGGGTTCAACCCATTAGTAAATGCCTTAACTGTCCATTCATCTAGCACGAGCGGTAGTATCATCTTTTCTTTCTGAAAACTGATCATGAACTCATGCAGCAACTCGGACTCTCCTTGTAAAATCCTGCATATGTCCGCTTTCCGGACCTGGACCTTCCTGGCCTCGGCATGGGCCTTGATAAAAGAGTCTGCGAGCATCTCAAAGGAATATGTTGAGTGTTCGAGTAAGAGTGAGTACCATGTTAGCGCCCCCTTCGTGAGGGTTTCTCTGAACTTCTTCAGCAGGACCGACTCAATCTCATGTTCAGCCAAGTCTTTTCCTTTCACCGCCATTATATAGCTGGTGATGTGCTATTGTGGGTCCGAAGTCCCATCATATTTCGGTACCAGCACTGAGGGTGCACCCGAAATTTTGTCTGTTCGAGTGTTTATTTCCCTCATAAATAGCATGAGCTCGATTTTGAAGGGATCATTACTATTGTTGTTACCAGATCTGCTGTCGACCCCTCTGGCTCCGTCTATGCCGACCTCAGCCCTCGGGGTGTTGTTATCAACCCTTTGCTCTATTTGATTTGCGAGGGCACCGAGAGGAATTGGACATATTCCATTCGCGTTGTTGGAAACACCCAACAATGCTTGCCTTAATTCTGTCATGGCCTGGTCTTGCCGTGAGAGATGGCACATGATGGCCTTTTGTTGTTCTCTCAAGGTCCCCACCGTTTCCACAACGTGCTCATCTTCGGCATCATTAGGAATTGCCTCATGTACGTGTCGGGGATATTGACCACCATGCACCGGTGTGGCTTGTCCTCTTCGTTGTGGGGGATATTGCCCCTCTTAAATGATAATAATGTGGGTCATTGATGAATAGGTAACAAGTTATGAATTCCAAAATTCTCTGTAACAGATGTGTATCTAATACTGCAAAATATTTTTCATTGGATGTCATATGGTGACAAATATCTATTTTTTCTCGTTGATAATGTTCCCTTCAGATCCTACTTGATGCCAACCGAGCTCATGATATCCTCCTAGTAAATCGCAAACATTTCTTTCGCCGCATCTGTTCGAGTGTTTATTTCCCTCATAAACAGCATGAGCTCGGTTTTGAAGGGATCATTACTATTGTTGTTACCAGATCTGTTGTCGACCCCTCTGGCCCCATCGATGCCGAACTCACCCCTCGGGGTGTTGTTATTAGCTCTTTGCTCCATTTGATTTGCGAGGACACCATGAGAAACTGGGCATCTTCCATTCGCGTTGTTGGAAACACCCAACAATGCTTGCCTTAATTCTGTCATGGCCCGGTCTTGCCGTGAGAGATGGCACATGATGGCCTTTTGTTGTTCTCTCAAGGTCCCCACCGTTTCCACAACGTGCTCATCTTCGGCATCATTAGGAATTGCCTCATGTTCGTGTCGGGGATATTGCCCACCATGAACCGGCGTGACTTGTCCTCTTCGTTGTGGGGGATAATGCCCCTCTTAAATGACAATAATGGGGGTCATTGATGAATAGGTAACAACAAGTTATGAATTCCAAAATTCTCTATAACGGATGTGTATCTAATACTGAGAAATATTTTTTATTGGATATCATATGGTGACAAATATCTGCTTTCTCTCATTGATAATGTTCCCTTCAGATCTTACCTGATATAATTCATGATTTAGCATATGTATGTATTTACTTTTATTACCGAGTCACACTATAGACGGCCGGGTATGACACATATTGTGTAACCACTGATCAGTTGGGATTACCGAGCTCCACGTGGCCGGGTACAATTCTACCGAGCCTTTATTATGGCCGGGTACGTTATGGATATTATATCCCCACAGAGGGATTTATTATTATATAATGTGATATATTATAACTAGCGATAGTGAGCGACGATTCCACGAGCATACATTTATATCCATGTTGAACTTTAATTTCCTATCAAGGCTTGTTTCAGAATTCAAATTGTCTCTATATCTTTTCTCTTGTTAATTGCATTTTTCATGTTACACTTGTCGCCCTACATATTCAGTACATATTTCGTACTGACGCATTTTTATGCGGTGTGTTCATGCCCGCAGGTTCGGATAGACAGAGCGACGTGCCTCCTCAGTAGGATCCCCAGGATCAACGTTGGGTTTCGCACTCCACTTCGTCGGAGTTGCTGACTTTGAGTCCATAGGTGCTATTACATATGTATATGTGTAGTTTTGGGTATGTCGGGGGTTTTGTCCCACGCTGTTGATATTGTCTTACACTTTAGAGGCTTGCAGACTAGTGNTCTTCGGAGTTGCTGACTTTGAGTTCATAGGTACTATTACATATGTATATGTGTAGTTTTGGGTATGTCCGGGGTTTTGTCCCACCCTGTTGATATTGTCTTACACTTTTAGAGGCTTGCAGACTAGCGGTCATTGTATATATATATATATTTTTCGTATAGCCCTATCGGCCTTCTGGATAGCTGTTATACTGTTGTTGCAGCCTTGTTGGCTTAGGTTATATGTATATATGTCGTGTTGGGCTCTTCTGCCTGCAGGTTATTATACTTCAGATCATATCTCATGGTTGGTTCGCTCGGGCCTTCGGACATCGGGTGCCAGCCACACCTTCCAAGATTGGGGTGTGACAATTACTTTAATAAGAAGGGACATTTGAAGGCCAATTGCTACAAATTGATAGGCTATCCGGCAACCTTTAAGCCTCAGAAGAGAGCCAATATGGTTGAAAGTTCAAAAGGCCAACATGTCCCATCCTCATCAGCCACGATGACCAATATAGGACCTATGCATGTGTTTACTCCTATTAAATACAGTCATCAGAGACAACAAAACTTAGGACCTATGCAGATGGTCACTCCTGAGCGTTTCTCAATTGAAAAAAAAATTGAACTGTTGTGTTGCAGTCTTTCCTAATTTTTGTATATTTTAGGATCTTTTCACAGATTCATAAAGAGGAAGAAGGCTTGTATGTGTTGCATGCACAAAGAAGAGACAAGAGCAAAGTTAAGTCCTTGGTAATAACTACACATAGAAATGAAGCTGAGCTCTGGCACAAGAGGATAGGACATGTTCCAGTACAAGTTCTCAAGAAGATTCTTAGTCTTAGAGCAAAAATAAGCCCATGTGGCATATGCCCATTGGCAAGACAAGCTAGAATACTTTTTATTAAGTAATAGTATAGCAGAAAATATTTTTGACTTGATACACATGGATGTTTGGGGACTCTATAAAGTTCCTACATATAATGGAAAGAGATATATTTTCACAATTTTTTATGACCATTCTAGATGGATTTGGATTTTTCTATAGCACCTTATATATCTTATGCCATCACTGTTCTAAAAAAATTCATTGTTATGGTGAAGGCTCAATTTGGTAGATTGATCCAGTGTTTTAGGTCAGACAATGGTTCTAAATTCTTTAATTGATTTGTTTTAAATACATGGGATTGTACATCTAAACTCCTTTTCACACACTCCTCAACAAAATGGAGGTGGTGGAAAGGAGGCAGAGACACATTTTGAAAACTACAAGAGCTATTAGGTTTCAGAGGCATCTACTAGTGAGGTTCTGGGGTGAATGTATCGATGTAGATGTATATATAATAAATAGGATTTCTTCTACCATATTAGAGAATTAGTCACCATTTGAAGTCATATATGGAAGGCAACATTCTTTGTTACATATGAGGGTCATATGGTGTTTGTGTTTTGCAACTAGCTTACCAAGTGGTGACAAATTTGCACCTAGATCTATAAGATCAATATTCTTAGGATATGCAAGTACAACAAAAGGGTACATGTTGTATGACATTGAGCACATGACATTCTTTGTCAGTAGGGATGTGATGTTTCATGAGGATGTATAGCTATTTCAGAGTTTCACTCAAGATCATTCCTTCTCTATTAATGAGTTTTGGAGGATTGATTATCCTACTGAGAAATGTCCCATTACTCTAGCCTCCAATCATGGAGAAAGGATCAATTCTGCTCCTGGAAGTATCGACAATGCTGCAACTCCTACATTGGTTGGACTTGTTTCTAGAAGGAGAAGTTCTTACTTCTGCACCTCTACCTGTAGATGAGGTAATTGCTGAGAGGAATGAAGGACACACAGTTGGTGCTGGAGAATTGAGGAGATCACGCAGAACCATTAAGCCTTATATTTGACTTAAGGACTACATTGGGCCACATCAAAAGTCCAGCTCCTTCACTAGTGCTCATTGCAGGTATCCTATTGAGGCTTTTGTTCAGTATAAAGGCTTGTCAGCATCATAACAAGCTTATATCACTCAGTTATCTTCTAAGATTAAACCAAGTTCTTATCATGTGGCAGCTAAGGATGTGAAGTTGATCGAATCTATGGAAAAAAAATACAAGTATTGGAGGATAACAAGACATGGGTAGTTGTGCTACTACCTGAAGGGAAGAAGGCAATTAGATATAAATGGGTATATAAGATCAAATATACATCCAATAGGGAAGTTGAGAGGTATAAGTCAAGGTTAGTGGCCAAGGGGTATAGTTAGAAAGAATAACTGTATTATTAGGAAACTTTTTTACCTGTAGTAAAAATATTTAATGGCAGGTCTGTAGTTTCCATAGCAGCAACAAAAAGTTGGACTATTTATCAAATGGATGTGTATATTTTTTTTTTTTTGCAAGGAGACATGGAGGAAGAATTGTACATGATTCATCCACAAGGTTTCTCATCATCGGGGGAAGACACAAGTTTGCAGATTGCTTAAGTCATTCTGTGGACTTAAGCAAGCCTCTGGCAATAGAATATTAAGTTGACTACAACACTTCTTAATTCAGGCTTTCACAAGAGCCATTTTGACTATTCCTTTTTCACTAAGATAGGACTCTCACATTGTAATTATCTTGGTCTATGTTGATGACCTTCTAATTACTGGAGATGACGCAAATTTTATCTTTACCACCAAGAAGATACTACATCAAAACCTCAAGATTAAGGACTTGGGGGAATTGAGATATTTTTTGGGGATTGAATTTGCTAGGAGCAAAGAAGGGACTTTGTTACATCAGAGAAAGTATGCTCTTGAACTTATCTTAGATGTTTGCCTAGTAGGTTCTAAGAATGTGAATGCTCCTATTGAAATCAACCAGAAGCTTACCTCGGTTACATATGATGATCAACTTGGCCTCAAGGATAATTATCTACTTGAAGATCCTAGTGCTTATCAAAGATTGATATAGATACTACTCTACTTGACAATTACAAGGCCATACACTCTTTTATTATAAAGCGTCTGAGTCAGTTTATGCAAGCACCCACAAGCTTACACATGGAGGCTGCCCTTAGGGTGGTTAGGTACATCAAGCAAAGCCCAGGTCTGGGAATACTTATGTCAGCTACTGAGTCTACACAATTGAAGGCCTATTGTGATGTTGACTAGGCAATCTGCCTCAATACCAGGAAATTAGTGACAGGTTACTTGGTGCAATTTGGTACTCACACTGCATGTTCCACTTTATTGTAACAGTATATCAGCAATACAAATTGTTGAAAATCCTGTATTCTATGAGCAGACAAAATATATTGATATTGATTGTCACTTCATTTGCGCGAGGGTTCATTTGGGATTGGCCAAAAAGTCTACTTGAGTTCCGTTGATCAAGTTGCTGATATTGACCAAAGGATTGAGCAGCCTTCAACAAACTCACTTATTGTCCAAGCTAGGACTGAAAAACATTTTTATTAGTCCTAGCTTGAGGGGGTGTTGAGAGATGTATTACTTGTAATGGTCAGGGTTAGTTGTATAGAATCACTTAACTTAACCATAGTTAGTGCAGTGGTAACCATAGTTAGGTTTAGCCTTGATTAGTTTTTCTGTTAGTCGGTTAGTGGTTATAATTATAGATGTGTACATTATTTCGGGATATAGTGAATAAAAGTTATTTCTCATTTCTTCTTTTCTGTTCTTTCTCTCTCGTAAAAGTTATGTTCTTCAACTCGTCTCTTTCTCACAGGAATTTACAAAAATGACATATTAATTATTGAATATTTCCATAAAGTTTGGACAAAAGTTAGAGAGATGGTAGAAGAAGAGTGCCACCAATAATTCGCATGGATTAATTATGCAAACTAGTATTTTAAATAGTGGGGGCGAGAGGCAAGATGTGAGCCTCGAGGCGGTGGACGTAAGCCACACATATCTTTAATATTTTATATATTAATATAATAAAAATAAATATTAAAAGAAGATGATTTTATAAAATTTAAGAAAATACAAAGTAAGTGGAAATGATTTATAACTACTTCATCTTGAAATGCTAACATGACTCAACAATCTTGAAATGATTTATAAATATGACTCAAAGGA
>MU696319.1:0-31980 GCA_026770625.1 Nicotiana glauca | reverse complement strand
TTGCCAAAAAAAAAAAAAAAAAAATCACCTACTTTTATTTCTGCTATTTTTGAGGTGCTTCTCAATTCTTTGATCTTTGCTTGTTCTTATTCATTTTCTATTTTTTCTAACTTACATAGGTCCTTAACTTTGATTTTCAAGTTCAAAAGTTAAGGACATACAGTCCTTAACTTACAGTTACACGTTCAAAAGTTAAGGACAATAGGTCCTTAACTTACAGTTACAAGTTCAAAAGTTAAGGACAATAGGTCCTTAACTTTGATTTCCAAGTTCAAAAGTTAAGGACAGACAGTACTTAACTTACGGTTACAAGTTCAAAAGTTAAGGACAATAAGTCCTTAACTTGGACTTACAAATTCAAAAGTTAAGGACAAACAGTCTTTAACTTACAGTTACACGTTCAAAAGTTAAGGACAAGCAAGTTCAAAAGTTAAGGACAATAGGTCCTTAACTTACAGTTACAAGTTCAAAAGTTAAGGACAAGCAAGTTCAAAAGTTAAGGACAATAGGTCCTTAACTTTGACTTACAAGTTCAAAAGTTGAGGACGCTTGGTCTTGAAGTTTGAGTTCCAAGTTCAAAAGTTAAGGACATGTAACCTTGAAGCCCTCAACTTAGAGTTCCAAGTTCAAAAGTTAAGGACTTGTAGTCTTGAAGTCCTGAACTTAGAGTTACAGGTTAAAAGGTTAAGGACATGTAGTCTTGAAGTCCTGAACTTAGAGTTTCAAGTTCAAAAGTTAAGGACATGTAATGCTGAAGTTAAGGATATGAGCAAAAGGGTATTTTCGTCCGAGCAATTAAAGTTTATTAAACTAGTGGCTAAAGGCTAAAGACATTTAAAACACTGGCTTTAAAATAAAGACATGAGCTGTTAGTAGCTATTTGTGCACATTGCCCTAGAACAGTGAAAAGGGCAGGGCAGCCCGATGCACTAACCAATAGGGTATATTGTACGCAGTCATACCCTGCATTTCTACAAGAGGCTGTTTCTGTTACTAAACTATTTTTGACGGCTATAACAGTAGCTTTCCTACTCTGCATAGTGCACTTTCGAGGCCTACCTTTCAACTAAATAGCTGCATTTGCCTTAAATAAAATCAAAAGATCTACTCATTGATGGCTACTGACGACGAAACAGAAACCTCAGTGTCATTAATACTTCCCCACATTTTCATAGAGTAACAAAATGGATCATTTACCCCCAACGTATGGTCAGTCTTTTTCTTTCCACCCTCATGTATCAGGTAATTCGCCACTTCACCATGAACTACATAAAACCGTGGTTCGGAGGTGGAAGCCCCATGTAAAGGTACCGCACATTCGGTAAAAGAACTCCAGCCCCAGAAGAGGAGTTCAAGAACTACAGCAATAACACCCAAAATAATATTAAAACTGAACGGAACCAGGAAATGGCAAATACATTAAACTGCCGATTTTTCACAACATGAAACTTGGGAGAAAAGTACTTCAACCTACGGAGATAAGGGCCTACAGGAATCGTTGTTGCAGAAAGAGAGCAAGACATCGTGCAGAGTATAGGTGAATTGCCAATTAGCTCTATAGCAGGCTGGACCAGCAACATACTCAGAATTAATGGATTTTGGTCAAAATTTTGAAATCAAATCTCCATCAGAGACTAATATAAACAGCACATATACCTGAAAAATCTGTATAATGATCGGGCTCAAACAAAATGCATAAACGTCAATGCAATCACATAAATCCATGTTCTAAACAAGTGCTTCAAAATGCATCGAGAACACTCAACTCAAGCTGCAAACAACTTTTTCTAAAATCCAAATTATTCTAAACTAATGACGATCTCACATCAAAATAAAGGCAGTATCACCACTTGGGCTGTCAGCCAATCAATATGGCAGATCTTTCATCTGTTAATACCTCCTAGGAAAACGGTCCATGAACCTGCCGGAGGGGCACTCAAATGCTTGGTGTCCTCTTCCCCCACAGTTGTGACAAATCATCAGGGCCATGCAATCACGACTCATATGGCCTACCTGCTGACAAGTTCGACAAACAATGTCTCGGTATCCTCCACCGCCACCAAACCCACGACCACCAAACCCACGAGATGGATGTCCTCTTCCACCACCTCTCTCTTCAATAACACTGGCCTTGGGGCAATCTCTAGCCATATGACCAGATATATTACACAAATTGCACACAGGATCATTTTGACAATCACGTGCCAGGTGACCAGTCTTTCTACAATTTTTGCACGCCTTCTCATTTGTGCAGTCAGTTGCAAGATGCCCTTGCTTGAAGCAGTTATTGCAGAGCTTCAGGTCCCCAGGTGGAAGTGGAGGAGCAGTGCAGTCTCGCGCTCGGTGTCCTGCCTTTCCACAGGTGTGGCAAATTCCTTCATTTGGACAATTTCCGGCCGTGTGGCCTGGTTCGCGGCAATTCCAACAAAGAGATTTGGTGGAGCACTCGGAGGCAATATGCCTTTTAAAATTTTCAAAGCAAACAAGAATAACAAGTTAATAAATACTTGTGGTTTAACCAAACTAATTAACCCAACTTCCAACTTCCACACACACACACACGCGGTACGAAAGATGCACCTAGGAAGTATGCAAATGAAGGATAAGTGTATTGCATCAAGTGACTTTTCAAAGCTAGTAAGTTTTTTTTTTTTTGGACAGGGTAAAGCCGTGGTTGATAAACAAGTATTCTACTGCATAGTGCATACAGATACTTCACTCAGGCTTTCATGTGCGTGTTCATGGCCCTGATATGTAGCTCTTGTTGATTTTTGAAGAAAACTTTTAGCACTCGGGTTCAAGTGTTTCAGCAATAAGACTTGCAAAAAAAAGTGTTTCAGCAATAAGACAAAATTTTAAGCATTTCATATAAGCACACAGTAAGATTGCAAATAATGATACCTCTAACAATCGTTTTGGTACTCATATAAGCTAAGGTACTAGAATTGATGTATGTAATCTCATTTGAAAATGTCACGGCTTAACCTTGTGGTTCCCTCATTTCTCAAATGGCATGCCCAGATCTGTGCAACAGGGCATTGGTTTTCAAGGAAATACTTCCCCACTAATTAGACTGTAAAGAGAACTATAATAAGCATTCCCCTTTCCAAAAAAGCATGTCAAGATAATTGAATTTTAAAATTTACCCATCATCAAGCAGAACAAGAAACAACTGAGAATACTTGGAAATTCAGAACAGTTCCTAAAATATTTTATTTTAATCACGTGGTAAAGAAATTCAGTCACTTCTCTATTTTTTTGGTTTTGCTAGTATCTGCCTTCTGGATCAAGTTCCTAACTGTTGTATTAGAGGGATTTGGGTGGTTGGTAATAGATAATATTGCTAACAAGGCTAAGGGAATGACATTGGCAGCTTCTACACAAAATATATAATCCAACAATTTAGTAAGTAGATTATCAACACAGAACACTTCTAGATACTTACCCAGGAAGACCGCAATTGTGACATATTGCAACATTAGGGCATTCCCTAGCAAAATGACCAAGCCGTTTGCAGTTCTTGCAGAGACCGTCTGGGCTGTAAAGAAAAAATGATTGATTAATGTTGGAAAGATAGAAAAAAGAAGGTGAAGCCCACGTCAATCTTTCCTCCAGAAGACCAAAAGAATGGAAAACTGTAGAGGTTAGAAAGAGTTGAATATTTCTTTGACATATCTAGCATGCACATATAATCATAAATCATAGACAGCACTATTATCAGTCAAGAGAGAGTGGTTGTGACAACTTCACAACTGAGCATTTAGATCCAATGGAAATGAATATTAGGGTGGTAAATCGGCTTCCAATAGTCATGTTCAGCTTAGTCCACTAATCCACTTATTAGTCTAAAATTGAGAAACAGCTTTATGTTAGTAGTGCAAAAAAGATAGATCTTGAAACCAAATAGTAGGTACAATTCAACCTATCCACACATTCAAGTTAAAGCAGCTGTAAAAGCAAGATAGCAAGCATCCTCCATTTCCATGTCTGGCAGACACAACTCCCTTAGTACATTCAAGTTAAAGCAACTGTAAAAGCAAGATAGCAAGCATCCTCCATTTCCATGTCTGGAAGACACAACTCCCTTAGTTCCAGCCAACAGTTGCTCAGGAATGAGATTAGTTAAGCAACATACAAATGAATGAAAACCAGAGAACCTGAAACCCCGACGTGACTCCCGTCTATATGGTGCATCACGGTAGGAATACCGTTCCGTGCGGATTTTACGATCTCTTGGGCTCCTGCTTCTGCTCCTGCTTCTGCTTCTGCTGTCAGATCTCATTTTCAAAACTATCACAAGTACCAAAATAAAACCAACTGCAAAATATCACCACACCACCACCAGCAGCTGCCTCCTCCTGTCCACCACAA
Source organism: Nicotiana glauca (assembly GCA_026770625.1). Taxonomy (NCBI): domain Eukaryota; kingdom Viridiplantae; phylum Streptophyta; class Magnoliopsida; order Solanales; family Solanaceae; genus Nicotiana; species Nicotiana glauca. The sequence continues at coordinate 27,609 of MU696319.1, read as the reverse complement.
CCACACATCCAAGACCACATCACAAATCCATAAAAACCCTTTATTCCCCATGATTTAAATACCAAACCGCAACACCACTAAAAGGACATTACGCAATAGCAAGATCACTTAGACATCAAGGTTATATGCACTAAAAAGCTGTTGACGCAGGAAACTTCATCTCCGCCCACATCCTATACTGTGCACATCTCGTGACAAATAGATACCAACACATTATCATTAACATTCTAGTCAGCACAGACGGTCTCATAATGATTTTCAACTTCATAAAAATATAGAGAAAGCTTCGGTAACCAGCAGAAAACTGATATAAATGTTGGTAAAAGGCAAACTTTTGCAGACAACAGCTACTAATTTGAAATATAAACAACTTAAAACAGAGAATATAACATATGAAGTGTTAAGAGATCAAATCTGTATTTTCTCAGTTCAACGTTACTTTCCTTCTTTTCAATCTGTAATCGACCGAAACAAGTGATGTATTGGCTACTCACAGGAAGAACACAAGCATAAGTGTGGACTTCCGCACCATTGTTATTGATTGTTCACTCTCTTGTTAGGTGGAGATGAAAGTGACATCAATGTGCTGTAGCTTTTACTAGGAGTAGATGCCCAATTAAGAAACTGCTCAAGAGCAAGGAGTTATGAATATCATTCCAGAGAGTGTGCGCTTCATGTCTACTGAAGATCTACAATCTCTTTAGTAGGGAAGGCCCACATTTCTTTATTAAAAATTAATACATTAAGCACAAGGTCCTTTATTTCCTTTTTTAAAATCATTGACTATGCCCCTGCGTCATTTCTGCATTTCTGTCCATACATATAATCTTAACTTTTAAAACCTTGCCAAGTATGACCCAACACCCCACCAGTCCCACCCAAGTCCCAAGTAACACAACCCATTGATAAGGGCAAGTATTACGAATTCAGCGAAAATTTGCTAAATAGCATTACAACAGCTAGCTACTACAACCACCCCCCAATAGCAGCAAGGGACTGCCTTACGCCCTTTTCTCCCTTGTTATCACCTATATGCTGAATGGCGTTACAACCTAGAAGATCTCCATTACAACCGTCCCTCCCCCTTTTTAAAAAAGTACCAAATCCGAAGCCTTAATTGCAGCACAAGTGCTAAGTGAGCTTCCTATCTTGGAAATGTACTATTTTTTACCTACAGAGCTATTTGTGCCACACCATAGCTCTTGGCAACTTCATCTTAACTTGAAAGTTTGAATGGACCCATTGCATCAATTTATACAGCAGTCCAGTCACTTCCCGTAAGGAATGAAGTGCTCGACCGTACAAGCAACGGCTGACGAGATAGGGGCGTGCGAGCGCTCAAGCCTATTCTAATAAGGGCTTTTCTATTTTTGGCAAGTGTTAAGTTTCTTGTTCTTAGTGTTCACCTTCTTCTGAAAAAGAAAAGGTAAAACTACTCCCTTATCCCAATTCCGCAAGTACTATCTCAATTCCCAAAGGTCAACTTGCCCAATTAGTAATTTCAAAGTATAACAGTTCACAGTTTTGAAAAGAAAAAAATTAGAATTTGCCAAAATTACACGATGCATTAAAAACCTTAATTAAGTTAGTCCATTTGAAGAAAGCAAAAGCTGAAACTTTTTGGGAAAAAAGAAGTTAACGGGGGAGAGGATACTCAACAGTACAAATCCAGGCCGATTACCCATCTAGAAGAAGTAGAGAATCTAAGAATGAATGGTTAATGCACCAGATCACTGATAATTGATATAATCACTTTAACCAAGTAGAAATCCAATAACTTCCTAGTGCAGCCCATTCCCATGTTATCCATCTCTGCATAATTCAATCATAGCACTATAATTCCTCCTCACTATAATATTCCGTATCATAAGACTAAATGAGTAAATGACCTCAAGATGCACAATCACAAGATTCACTAGTAAGGTGTACTGCTCCAACACAGGTTGAACAGAAATGACAATTTCTTTAAAGGTACTTCCGATTCAGTGGAGATTTAGTACTCGAACAAAAGCTTGCATTTGGACCAAATCAATTTGTCAGATATGAAGGAACATAAATGCAAAGTTAGCTCTCAAGTCCCAACAAGTGAAAGGTCATGTTTGACATAGCTTCTATTCGTAACTCATTCTCAACCCAAAACTTTTGATGAAACCAACATCACATTCACTTAGTCATAAATAGCTTCTATTCTTTACCAACGTAGTCAGTTTTCTGTTTTCCGAAGAGAAGATAAAGTGAATTTCAGATCTTGGTGTCATCCTCAATGGCTAATAACGTTGAAATGCTGAGTTATCTCCATCGAAAAGAATTTTAGTCGTAATCCGTAAGTAGAAGAGCAAGATAGCTTACTTCTACCCACGAACCAGGCAACCTTTCGTGTCCAGAATATCAGACAAAAAATCCTCCCCAACATCCCCTTAGGTCACTTCCAGCCACAAACAGGCAACCCTTTTGCGTCCACAAGTTCAAACAAAAAGTTCTCCTCAACTTCCATTCCATCAAACAATTTCCACCAAAAATAAAGGTAAACGGAGTAAAGCAGGCACCGCGTACTCACGGCTTGAGATAGTGGCCCAATTTGCTACCTCGTCTCAGACAATTAGTCATTTTGCACTTCTGCTCTCTCCATAAAGTATTAGTAGATAATAAAACCACACGACAAAAACTTTAAAAGCACAACAGAGCATAGAACAATAGAGAATGGGCATATAAAATTTGTAAAAATGACAAAACAAAACAACGAATTAAACATATAAGCCGGGGGTTAAACTACATTTCTAATTGCTAAGAAAATCAGAAACTTTTTTTCTAATACAAGTGCCAATTAGTCTGAAACCCTAGCTAACATTTTACGATGCAAATCCAGGTAAAAATTAAGATGATCAAAAGAACCCTAAGCATCAAGGTTCAAGTCCCAACAGAGGCAACAAAACACAAAGCAGAGAAGACACAGCACAAGTTTGTACATTAGAAGAGTACAACGTAACCCTAAAACTATTTCAAGGAATCGGATAGAGAAGTAATTACGGCAATTAAAATAAAATAAATAGGTGAATAAATAGAGAGAAGAGAGATAGGTGTACCTGCAAGCTTCGGAAATGGAGAATCCGCAGCGAATGGATATGGAGAAAACTGCGAGCGAAGTAACTGCGCGGGGGGAATGGGTGCCAAGGGGCAAGGGAAGCCTTACGAAATCCCTTAAATAGCCTTCGAGATGCTTCTTTATTTTATTTTTTTTTCTTTTTCCGACCTCGTGTCCGCATGCCTGCATTACGACCCAATTAATCATGAATTTGTGAAGTAAGGTCTATTAAAAGGACAAGTATTTCCTATTTGAATTTTTTATTAAGGACAAAAATATCATATATGTTCCGTCACAATCTTTGTTGATGCCTTTAAAAGTTTAAACTACTTCGACCATCAAAAACTTTAAGGATCTCCCACAAATTTTATAGAGCTCTAAATCGTGCATTGCACTCCCATATTATTCGTATAAAATAATAATATTTAAATTATATGCATGTTAATATTTAGCTTAAAGTACATATATTTATATGTGTATCCCCTCATATTTTACTCGTGTTTCGTAGATTTCAGATGTAAAATATATTAATTTATATTAATTGGTATTTTTATGTGTAAGAATTATCGAAAGCAATTGGGGGTGAAAGATGCAAGATTAGAGCCAAAACGGAGGAAAAATGAGAAATGTTGAATTCTAGCGCCACAAGCAGCGCCCCACGCCACATGTGGCGCCGTGGACAGAATGTTCAATTTGCCAGCACCCCACGATGCCCTGGACGCTGGTGAAGGAAATTTCTCCAACTTTGCTCGGGACAAGGTTATTTCGGTCCTAGACCTACCCAACGCGTATAAAAGCAAGACAAAGCCTATTTTGAGAAGAGAAAATACATACGGAAAACATTGGGGAGCGAAGATATCTCGTTCTCAGTTTTTTTCATCTTTTCTTAGTATTTTCAATTATCCTACACTTATGAAATTGTTTGATATTATCATAAGTGGCTAAAACCCATAGTTCTGGGGTTATGTTTTAGCCATGAATATTGTTGTTTAATGTTGACTTAATCTTAGTTACAATTCACCAATATAGCTGTTTCTTCAATTCTGTGATTAATTGCTTAATTATTTGGCCAACAGTTAGATTCTATTTACTATCTGTGCTATGTTTAGGAAAGTCATATTTAGATTAGAGAAGAATTAAATAAAGCATGATCTTAACTCGGCGAGGGGGGTGTGGTTAAGATAGGAATATACCTAGTCACCGTGCTTAATTAAATATAGCAGTCTTAATGTGTTCTTAATAGATTGATTTCATAGGAATATAGGCATTAATCTATTTTGAATAGGCGAGTAGTACTTCAGGAGAATGCTACGAGAGTAATTGTTCGATTAATTAGCAATCATGAGTGAATTGTATGAAAGGAAGAGTTAACGAGAGCACAATAGGATTGACGAATCGATCACAACTCTAGTATATTTGTCTATACTAAATACAGAACAGCTATTTTGCTGCTTGATAATTTAGTTACCGTTAGAATTATTGTTTAGTATAGTGACACTTTTGTCCTTTGTCTTAAGCTGAGGGTCTTTCGGAAACAACCTCCCTACTCCTGCGGGGTAGGGGTAAGGTCTGCGTACACATTACCCTCCCCAGACCCCATTAGTGGGATTTTACTCGGTTGTTGTTGTATAGTGACACTTTTAAATTCGAATAGGCTCGACTGAATAACAGTCGTGGTGAATTTAGGGGGGGTAGTTAATACGAGTCTTTGTGGGCTCGACACTCGATTTATCATTTTATTACTTGTACGATCACATATACTTGCGTGTGCGTTTGGGAGCAACAAGTTTTTAGCGCCTTTGCCGGGGACTTTAACATTGACTATTTTCCAGTTTTAGCTATAATTGTTTATTTCGTCAAGTCTAACATTACTTAATTGTTTCTCTGCTCTTAGGAACCTTGATTGATGTGAAGGGTCAGAAGCCAGGTCAGACTTTAAGGTTTTGACCCCGAACTTGAGAGAACATTTCACAAGAGGTTGAAGGAAGCAAGGGATAGAAATAATCTTCAGGCACTTGTTAAATTTTCCTGTGAATATGGCAGAGGAGCAACATATGGCTCTTAAGGAGGTGGCGATGCCCAGTATTGCTAATGTCACCTCCAGCATAGTGAAGCCCAAAATCACTAGGCACTTTAAGCTGAAACAGAGTATGATCCAGCTACTATATGCGAATTAGCTTATGGGTCTTCCACACGAGGATCCATAATAGCACATCCTGAACTTTTTGGAGATTAGTAATACTTATATCGCTAACAGAGTCCCCACAGACTATTTGAGGCTCACATTGTTTCTGTTCTCTCTGTTGGGCGAAGCAAAGTGATGGTTGAAGGCAGAACCAACTAATTATATTACATCATGAAATGATCTGGCAAGGAAACTTTTGGCAAGGTTCTTTCTTCAGGCAAAACTACAAAGATCAGAAGTGAGATAGTCTCCTTCAAACAGAAATCGGGGGTGTCTTTATACTCAACTTGGGAAAGTTTCAAAGGACTACTCAATGATTGTCCTTATCACAATCAGATAAATGAAATATTAGCTCACACTTTCATAGAAGGGCTACACCCAGAGATAAATATTGTGGTGGATGTTGCAGCGGGAGGTCAAGTGTTAGAGAAAAGCTTCGATGAGATATATGCATTACTGAATAAATTCTCCAAAGGAAATCCTGATTGGCAAGGAGAGATGGGTAGACACAGAGTGAAAAGATCTGCGGGCATCCTCGAGTTAGATGTTGTCTCGGCATTATTAGTGCAAGTTGCCACATTGGCCAACCAAGTCAATCAGATGACCTTGGTTATTAACAAGCAACAAGCCCAGAAAAAAAGTAATATTTACGTAGAAGAGAAGGGGTGGTATGCCACCCGCATACTCAGATAAAAAATACATGTATATAGTACTATCTTGCAGAAAAAAGTATATTTTTAATGAGTGACACCATAAATACTAAATTGGTGCGAGACTGTCCTCATCACAATCAGCTTTCTACTCAGCTTGGGAAAGGTTTAAAGAGCTGCTCAGAGGGTTGTCCTCATCACAATCAGACAAATAAAGTATTAGCTCACACTTTTATAGAAGGGCTACATCCAAAGATAAATATTGTGGTAGATGTTGCAGCGGGACGTCAAGTGTTGGAGAAAAGCTTCGATGAGATATATGCATTATTGAATAGATTCTCCAAAGGCAATCCTGATTGGCAAGGAGAGATAGGCTGACACACTGTGCAAAAATCTGCGGGCATCCTCGAGTTAGACGTTGTCTCGGCATTATCAGGCATGTTGCCACATTGGTCAACCAAGTCAATCAGATGACCTTGGTTATTAACAAGCAACAAGCCCAGAAAAAAAATATATATTTACATAGAGGAGAAGGGGTAGTATGCCACCCGCACGCTCGGATAAAAAATACATGTATATAGTACTATCTTACAGAAAAAAGTATATATTTAATGAGTGACACTCTAAATAACAAATTGGCTCCAGATGCCATGGTTAGAGACCCGCCTTTCCAACTAGCACACGCAGGATCGAGACTCATTAATGGCTAGTCAATTATACTTTTCCTCTTGGCCCTATTTTACTTTTTCCATTTCTTTTTTCAGTTCTTCTCTTTTTCTTAATTTCTTTAATTTTCTTCATCTTTGTATTTATTCTTTTTGTACAACCTCATTTTTATCTTTTGAATTATATATTTGCTTCCATTTGTTTTCTAGATCTCAAAATTAACTCTTATTTGAATATGATTTTAATCATTTTCTTAACCATCTAATGTTATTTTCCCCTTAATTTCAGATAAAGGAACAAACAACTTCAATTTGGTTATCATGTATTTAATTATGCACCAATAATCTTAAAATGAAAAATAATTTAAAAGATTAATTCGAACCGAATTAAGTCAAGGAAAGAGAGAACCAACCAAATGTATATTGTAATTCAATCTTCTTGATAGTGGTAGATTTATATTCAAAATAACCTCTTGGAAAAATGTAGGGCAAAGTTGCGTAGAATAGACCCGTGTGATCTGAACCTTGCTCGGACCCCACGTATAGTGAGAACATAGTACATCAGATTGCCCTTTATAGTGACACCCGTAGTGATCAAATCCTGAATCCGCCTCTGCAGCGGCACCTATGGTTGTTCGAGGAATTAATAATTGACCAGACATTGGTACCAGTTAAGAGATTAAGTTAAATGGGGTTACTTCATGAACGATTAAATAAAGTAGAACCACGTAGACGTCACAAGAGCTTAAGGAAGTCAGTATTTGCTCAGCTATAGATCGTTGTAACTTTGATTTGATGTTCTTTAAATTTTACATTCATGTCCATGCATGATTGCTAATGCATTTGCTCTCACTTCAGAGTAAGTTCTCCTGGGAATTCTAATGAAGGTCTTTTGTGAGGTCATCATTTTTCTTTCCCTTTTGTTTGAGGTGACAATATTTTTTAATGATCAAGTATTAGCAAAAGATTTGTTAGTAAATTCAACAAGATCTTTCATGATTGCACGAAACACGAACAAATTTATTAGTACAATCAGGCCTCTCTATAATAGCATCCCTATATAAAAATACTTTACTATCAAAACCAAACTTTTTCGGAACTAATTTTCATGTTATGTTATAATATATATTCTATATATAACAACACTTCACTATAACATCCAAAAATATTCATAACAAACGAGGTTATTATAGAGAGGTTTGACTCTATATATATATATATATATATATATATATATAAAGGAAGGACAGAGAATGTTGACTTGACACCTCTCTTATGCTACACATTTATCTAATTTCTCCTCTCTCTTTTTTTGCTTTTTCTTTCTCATTCTGCCAAAAAAAATTATGATTAAAGTTACATTGGATCTTTTCCTCCTCCCCTATTTAAAGTCTATATTTAAACTCTGTAATTTGTCAAGAAACTGACGAAATCTTGGGAAGGTAGGAGGATCCATTGATAGAAAAGATCTGATGGTTTGATTATTTTTTTTTATTTAAATGAAGAATTAATTAGGAGGAAAAAGGGGAATAAAAAAAATGAACGAAAGAAGTGAAGAACTAAGGAAAGAAAAAGAGGGAATAGAAGAAAGATATGAAAAAGAAAAAGTAAAGAGGTGAAAGAGAAAAAACTATGAAAATTTAAAAAGAAAACGAAGAAATGATACAGGTGTTGTTGATCTGATTTTGAATTTTTAATTGCCCCACGACTTTGCAAAATTTTCGATCAGAATGTTTTAGATTTTCAAATAATTAAAGCGGAGATGAATGATCAAGGCTGAAGGACAAAGCATATCTATCGATATATTTTTTTTAGTTCTAATATCACTTCTTTGTTGTCTTTAGTAGAGATTGTCGATTGTCTCTCTAGAATAAAGTGATATGAATAGTGTTAAACGAATTGAAAAATATATAAAATTAACTTTTGTATGCCTCTACCTATGAAAATTTTATTTTCTCTTAACTTAATTTACCAAAAAATTCAAAACTTATTAAATTTCTTTTACGGCCCCTCAATGCGCATATAAATGCACTAGTTATTGATAATGTTTAGCCTCAAAGACTGTGACCCAACCCCTTCCCCTTCCTCCCTGGTCAAGAAACGTAAAAGAAGTTAGACATTAAAAGTTACCTACAATAAACGTAAAAGAAGTTAGACATTAAAACTGTTGGCTGAGTTGGTTAGGTGAGTGATTTCCCACATGAAAGACTTTGGATCAATTTTCTTTACTAATAGCTTTCTCAGTCAGAACTTGTCGCACCGAGCGGTTTGTGAACTATCGTACATTGTGCAGGTTATACCCAGTGCAGCTCGGGTTTCCTTGGAAATTTTCCAAAAAAAAATAAATTTAAATGGCAAGGAGGGTAAAATACTAGTCTGATTTCAATTGGAAATAAGTTTTAATTTTAACATTCTGAAATTAAAGATTTCTCTGACTCTGTATCCAGTCCTTCGGCATCTCAAAAGTATGGATCCTAGGTTTCATTTTTCTACATTATTTAATTTCTGATAGTATATATCCTCTTATGCAACAAAAGAGGAGGTGATGGACATAAAAAGCCATGAGAGTTCTATGGATATTATTAATAATAGAAATTATTTTGAGATAAAGATGAGTGAGTTATGAAGGTGAGAAAAAAATAAGATAAATAAAAAAAATGAAGCTGGAAAAAAAAAAGCAATAAAAAGGAGGAAAAGGGAAAATAGGTTTGCGCACCTGCACAGCATAAAACGATTTGCTTCCCAACTGCGCAGCATTTGCACATCATTTGCTTCGCTAACTATTCAAAGTTTGAGATAGGAGGACAAATGCCTGCAGACCTTTCAAAAGAAGATATAACTTGTTTCGTGTTAAGTTGTTGGTACTCAATTATTTAAGAGAACCATATAATATAGTTGGCCAGAATGTCAACATAATGAGACCATTGTCATTGAGTTTAACATCTCCAGACTATAAGAAAGAAAGAATCAATAAATGAGTACGGCTCTTTCTTTAATTAGCTGTAACATGACTTAGGGGCTCTTTCTTTAATTAACAATCATCATTTTTGGACTTTTAAACAGTAAATAAATTGGATGACAAGATTATAGCAAAAAATGGTCAAAAAGGAAAAATAAATAAATAGGTTTCTTGGCTTAAGATAGGTGCAAGGATAAGTTTTCTTGTCTATATATCCATATGTCAACGGCTGATAAGATTTTGCACGATGCAAAAGTAATTACAATTTGAGTTTATAACTGGAAACTATGATAAAAAAAGGTTATTGAAATTGGTCAAACTACTTTGATTGTTTAACAGCACCGTGCAACTCATGAATAATTTGATCACCCCTCTATCCTTCTCCTCCACCTTATCCTATGTGAATGTAACCCTATGCTGGTTGAAGGGGTTCTTCTGTATCATTAGTGTATCATACAGTTAGTGATTTGAATGTGATTTCAAATTTAATTTCGAATTCATCACAACACATATGGCTTCAATTTATTTCTGGTTATGTTATTGTTACTATTCTATTGTCGCATTTCATCTTTTTGTGCCGAAGGTTTATCGAAAACAGACTCTATACCCATGGTAGAGGTAAGGTCTGCGTACACACCACCCTCTCCAGACCTCACTTGTAAAATTATACTGAATTATTATTGTTGTTGTTGTTTACTGATTTTTCAATAAATAGTATCAGATGCCATCTCACTCCCACTGAACACTACGAAGAAATAAATAATAAAAAGACGTTCTCACTTAATATTAACTCACAATATCTGATAGGAAGTACTTTACCCCTAAGTGCCCTGTCCGGCACGAATCCGAATTAGAGGGTTCAAATGTTCTGAATATCAGGTAGTTAAGAAATGTCAAACCAGTAAAAGAAAATCAGAAATTGAAGCTCGTTAATGGAGGTTGAGAGTTTTCTTGAGAGTTCTTCATCGCAGAAAATAGAGGAAAGAAATGATAAAAATAACCGGCCAACTTTTAACAGTTGTGACCTCCTTGTATATATAATATGTCTATACAATGTAAAGAATGACTAACTACTAAATAAATAGCCATTGTGCTATATTAACAAAGAAGAAAGGCTAACTAGTAAAAAAGGCTACAAAAGGTTAACTATAAAATAAATATCTGGGCCAACTTAAGTATGCTGCTTTGGGCCTGAAGTAGTGCAAGTTGGAGACCCAACACCCCTTTCAAGTTGGAGGGGTAAACAACCTTCAACTTGCCAAGAAAGGAATGATGGAGGACACCAATTAGTGGCTTGGTTAATACATCTGCCAGCTGCTCAGAGGTAGGAACATGTGAAAACTGGATGAACCCTTCGGTCAACTTACTTCCGATGATGTGACAGTCCACTTCAATATGTTTAGTGCGCTCGTAGAAGATAGGATTTTTAGCAATGTGAATGGATGCCATATTATCACAAAAAATAGAAATGGGGAAGGAAACATCAATAGTAAGATCATGCAACAACCTGGACAACCAAACCAATTCAGCAACAGCCTTACTAACAACTCTATACTTAGCTTCAGCGGAAGAGAGAGAAATCACAAACTGTTTCTTTGATTTCCAGCCAACAAGGCTATCACCCAAGAAAATACAAAAAACTAGAAACAGATTTGCGAGTGTCAGGGCAAGCAGCCCAATCACTGTCAGAATAAGCCTTGGTAGAAAAATCAGTAGAGTTAGAGTAAAAAAGACCATGGTCAGGAGTACCCTTGAGGTACCTTAGCAAATGAAGAGCAGCAATCATGTGAGGAACCCCAGGAGTATGCATAAACTGACTCAGATGTTGAACACTAAAGCAAATATCAGGCCGGGTGTGAGTCTAGAATGATAGCTTCCCCACAATGCTTCTGTACTTCTCAGGACTAGGAAAGAGATCCCCAACATCAGCCTTAAGCTTCTGATTCAAATCCAATGGGCTAACAACAAAATGAACATCTAAGAAATCATACTCTTTGAGTAAATCAGAAGTGAACTTCTTCTAATTCAATACAACTCCATCAGGTAAGGTATTGACCTCAATACCCAAAAAATAATGAAGAGAGCCCAAGTCTTTTATCTTAAATTCAGGATCTAGAAAGTGTTTCAAAGCTGAAATCTCATGTAAATCATCACCTGTAAGGATGATATCATCAACATAAAAGATGACCTGGGGACCCTTTGATAAAAAGAGAGTAATCATTCAGTGAGTGATGAAAACCTTTAGAATATAGAGCTTGAGACAATTTGGCATACCATTGCCCCGAAGCTTTTCTAAGACCACAAGGGGACTTTTTCAACTTGCAAGCCAAAGGACCAGAAGAAGAAGGAGATGAAACAGAAAGTCCAGGAGGTAATTTCATATAGACCTCCTCATCTAACTCACCATAAAGAAATGCATTGTTAACATCAAGCTGAAATAAAGACCAATTCTTCTTAATAGCAATAACAATCAAACACTTGACAGTAGACATCTTCACTACAGGAGAGAATGTCTCATTGAAATCCACCCCCTTAACCTGGGTGTACCCTCTAATAAAAAGCCTAGCCTTATATCTTTCTACTTCACTATTAGCTTTGTATTTAATTTTACAGACCCACTTGCAACTAATAGGCTTCTTACCTAGGGGTAATTCAATAATATCCCAAGTGTTATTAGGGCTTCAAACTCTTTTCTTATAGCATCCTGCCAAGATGGAATAGTGGCTGCCTGAGAATAAGTATATGACTCAAACTTTACAGGTTGGACATCAGAATAGGAAAGAGAACTAGGTAGTTTGTAAAGATAATCCTTTAGATAGGAGGGATGGGTATGTGTTATAGCAGATTTTCTGAGTGGTACACCAAAGGTGGCAGGAGAATGGAACAGAGTCAAATAGATCATTAGTAATGTGAGGAGAAGGTGAAACATCAGAAGGTGAAGGTAAAAGTGAAGCATCAGAAGGTGAATGGTGGTTTCTAGTGGCATTAGAAAAAGTTGGATCATCAGAAGGGAAAGGAACTGAAAGAGGACTAGAAGAAGTGGTAGCATCAGAAGGCATATCAGATTCAAACCAACAGGTTGGAACAGATGATGAGTTGGTTGACAATGTGGACTTTGACACAACTGGAAGGGAAAAATCTGAAGAGAAAGGAAAGAGTTGTTCATGAAAAATGACATATCTAGAGACAAAGCGATGTTTTTAATGAAGGTTATACAACTTATAACCTTTCTTTGCAAAAAGGTAGCCAAGAAAGACACATGGAATAGCTCTAGGTTTCAGTTTGTCTCTTTGAGGAATGGGAACAGTAGCAAAATAGAGGCAGCCAAAAGTTCTTAAGTGTGAATAGCTGGGTGTCTTGCCAAACAACAATTCATAAGGTGATTTATTTTGTAGTAGTCTAGAGGGGAGTCTGTTAATGATATATGTAGTTGAGAGGAGGCAATCTTCCCAAAATCTGATTGGTACTTTGGATTGTAAAAGCAAAGCCTTAGAAGCTTCTAGGAGGGTTCTATGTTTCCTCTCCACTAGGTGTGTGTGGACAACTAGTTTAATGAATGATTCCATTTTCAGAAAAGAAGGAAACTACTACATTGCTATTTCCTAATTCTAGAGAATTATCAGACCTTATGCTTTGGATGGTGACATGAAATTGAGTTTGAACCATCAATACAAAAGCCTTCAGGAGGGGAAAGGCATTACTTTTGGACCCCATTAGATGAGTCCAACCGCATCTAGAGAAGTCATCAACAATGGTAATGAAATAGTTGGAGCCTGAATATGTAGAAGTGTGATATGGTCCCCAAGTGTCAACATGAACAAATTGAAAGGGCTTAGAACTATAAATAGAACTATCAGGAAATGGTAATCTAGTTTGTCTAGCCATGGGACAAATAGTACATGGAAAAGACTGTGCAGAAGAAATATGAGAAGAAATTTTAGAAATACTTCTCATCTTAATAAAAGGAACATGTGCTAGTCTATTATACCAAACAATATCCATCTTATTCATAGCATCTTTATTACAAGAGGGAGAAATAATATTTACAGTATAAGGAAGATGATCAGAAACAGATGAAGATGACAAGTTGTTGTAGGCATTTGACACAGTAACATAAGGTTGAGAAGGATTTTCCCACACAAATTTGTACAGTCCACTGTCCAGTTTACCAATATCCAGAGGCTTCTTTAGAGAAGGTGTTGGCCCAAAAACAGGTGAAGTTTTAAAGACTGACAAAAGAACTCAGACATGGACCTGATCCATCTTATGAAACACAGTCATGATCGACCCAAATATGTGAGATGCATGTGAAGGAGATAAATCTAACTTATTAGAAGTAATATCTCCTGATCTGATCGAAAAGTTTGCATATTGGATAAGGATAGAAAGACTCCTTACATGAAGAGAACACAGTTTAAGAAGAGGATAGTGTTAGAGTATGAGATCAACTAGAACTCCTCTATGATAGAAGAGTAGCATTTGTATCCCAGTTAATCTCTAATTACTAACCCATTAAATATCAATGTTGTTCTCTTTTACAGGAAATGCACATAAGCAGAAGTTAAACTTAAATTGAGAGCAAAAGAGCAAGGCAATTTTGCAAGCAATTTATGTATGATTCAAGCGTGCAATCCTGAAGCTACTTGAACAAGATAGAAGAACAAGTTACAAGTGTCTATCTTTTATTCTAGTTCAATTGTAGTAGGTGATTTTACATTGTACCTTTTAGATTTTATAGAAGCAATTGTATTAGGTACCTAGAGTATTCAAGTTAGAGTTAACTTGAAGTTGTCACAACAGTTGAGGTTGTATGCCACAACGGAATTAGAGTTAATCCTTAGGTTTACAAAGAGTTTTGTAAATGCTGTTTTGGCACAGTGATTTTGGTGGAAGTTTGGAAAAATCCTACTGAGTAGTAGGTCTTGGTTTTTTCACTTTTTAAGCCAGGTGTTTCCACGTAAAAATCTCTGTATTCTTTATTTTCTTTACTTCTTATTCAGTAAACAGTAATAGTTGGAACACATAGAAGAACCAAGTCCTTCTATAGTTCAGTTAAGCGAAAATTGGGTACCACACAAATCACCCCCCTCTTGTGTGGTATTGAAGTATAAAACATCAATTGGTATCAGAGCAGGTTATCCTTGAAGAGGCTAATACCTTAGGAAAAGATCAAGATGAGTGCACCACCTGAAAACTAGGAAGGGCAATCCACTGCTAGGCCCCCACTCTTTATTGGTCAGTACTATACTTGGTGGAAGAACAAGATAAGATATCACATCATAGGAGAAGACTATGAACTCTAAGACATAGTCACTGATGGTTGCCTGGCTACTACAAAGAAGAATGCTAAAGGAGTAGACGTGCCAAAGACAAGAGCTGACTGCACTGCTAAAGATTTGAAAAACTGGGAAAAGAATGCCAAGGCCAAGAAATGGCTTGTGTGTGGACTAGGTCCAAACAAGTACAACACGATTCAAAGTTTCACCACTTCTAAGGATATATGGGACACTTTACAAGTGAATCATGAAGGAACTCCTCAAGTAAAGAGATCAAGAGGAACACTGATATATTCTTAATATGAGAATATTATCATGAAGGAAGGAGAAACTATCCAGGAGATGTACACAAGGTTCACAACACTAACAAACAAACTTAAATCTCATGGGAGAATTATCCTTGAAGAAGACAAGGTTGAGAAAATCTTGACAAGGGTCTTACTAGTAACTTGGGAAAGCAAAATCACTACTATTCAGGAATCAAAGAACATTGCTACTCTCAAGTTGGATGAACTGATTGGAAATCTCACTGCCTATGAACTGAGAAAGCAAACCATGAAAATGGATGCACCCAAGAAGGAAAGGAGTCTAGCTCTCAGAATAACTGAAGGTGTAGATCTAGAGGATGATGAAGTGACCACGATCACAAGGGATTTCAAAAAGTACCTGATAAGAGGAAAGGGTTATTCAAGAGTTACAACCTTCAACAAACCAAAAGCTCCTGAGAAACAAACCCACGAGGGTTGCTACAAATGTAGCAAGACTGATGTCCCCAGTAAGAAATTGAATGGAAGAAGGAAAGGGCTAAACGAAGGAACAAGTTCAACCCAAAAGGAACAAATGATAAAATAAGGCTATGGTTGCTGCTTGGGGAGAAACATCAGATGAAGATTCAGAAGATGAAGCTAGAGATGAGCAAGCACTTATGGCCATCGGAGACTCATATGATGAACAAGAGGTAAGTGTGACTCATCTAAAAGACAAGATTAAACTTTTGTCTAAAGAAAGGTTATCTGTACTATTGCTAGACTTCATCGATGAGTCTGAGATAATTAACAATGAGAAGGAACATCTGTCTAGGGAGCGTGTGATCTTAAAAGCCAAGTGCAAAAACCTAGAATCTAGGGCTAATAAAAGTGATAGTAAAAATGTTGAGTTGAAGAACTAGGTTCTTGAACTTGACACCTGTGTCTTAGAACTCAGGTCTAAAAATTTAAAACTGAAATTAGGAACAGGTTAGAAGAAAGCTGATCACACAAATCTCACTTTAGAAGAAAATCTAGGAAAGATGAAGGATGAGGTGTACAAAAGGGATGAGCAGATAAGAATCTTAAAGGAAGATCTATGGAAGGTAAAGCATGAACTAGACAGAACTTGCAAATGGAATAAGGCTTCTGATGCACTATCTTGGCTACAAGAACACCACAGTAGCAACAAGAGAGGATTTGGCTATGGGACCCAAGCACCTAAGTGGGACCCCAAAAGCAAGTACATCACTCTCCCTGAAAACAAAATCTGCACACACTGTAGCAAGACTGGTCATTACAAAAATAAATGTAATGCAAAAGAAAAGGCAAGTCAAAAGAACAAAACCTTTGTTCAAGAGAAAAATAGGCTGTCTGGGTGGGCCAAAAGGAATTTAATTTACCCTTTGCCTATAAAAAGGGACCCAAACTAGTTTGGGTTCCTAATACTAACCACTGATTTCTTTTTATAGGCCTAAGAGAAGGGAAGTACCCAAATATGGTACATGGATAGTGGCTGCTCAAAACATATGACTAGAAGCAAGAACCAATTCCTTTCACTTGAGGACTTAAAAGGAGGTAATGTCTCCTTTGAAAATGGGGAGAAAGGTGAGATTATTGGGGTTGGAAAGGTAGCTAAGAGAGACTCACATTCCATTGAGAATGTATACTTGATAGATGACTTAAAATATAGCCTAATATGTGTATCACAACTATGTGATAGAGGTAACCTTTTAGCATTTACCTCTACCAAATGCTTTGTGATTAATCTTACAATCTTACCACTGACAAGATTGTTTTGCAGCATAAAAAAGTTAACAATATTTACATTGTAGATTTGTCGACTCTTTCTGAAAATGAACTCACTTGCTTGAGTGTGTTGGAAAATGATCCCCTCCTGTGGCACAAAAGACTTAGTCATGCAAGTCTGAATCAACTCAATAAATTAGTCTCCAAGGACCTGGTGATAGGGTTATCTAAGATCAAGTTCAAAGAAGACAAAGTTTGTGAGGCCTGTGCAAGGGGGAAACAGGTAAGATCATCCTTTAAAAGCAAGAAAATGGTAAGCACAACCAGGACAATGGAGCTGGTTCATATGGATATCTGTGGTCCAATGAGAATATTGAGCAGAGGTGGTAAGAAATATGTGATGGTACTTGTTGATTCTTATTCTATATTTACCTGGGTACTGTTTTTAACATCTAAGGATGAAGCATTTGACATGTTTACTGCCTTTGTTAGAAAAACTCAGAAACAACTAGGTAATCAACTTGCATCAATCAGGTCTGATCATGGAACTGAATTTGAAAATGCTAAGTTTGCTGAATTTTGTGATGAGCATGGTATTAATCATAATTTTTCTGCCCCTAGGACTCCTCAACAAAATGGAGTAGTTGAAAGAAAGAATAAGACTCTTGAAGATATGGCTAGGACTATGCTTCTTTGTAGTAAACTGCCCCATAACTTCTGGGCAGAGGCTGTAAATACTGCATGTTATATCATTAATAGATGCACGACTAGACCTCTTGTAGAGAAGACTCCCTATGAGTTACTTAAAGGGAGAAAACCAAATATATCCCATCTTAGGGCATTTGGATGCAAGTGCTTTATGCACAATAATGTAGAGGACTCCCTAGGTTAGTTTGATCCCATAAGTGATAAAGGAGTGTTCATGGGATATTCTTCACATAGCAAAGCTTATAAAGTGTTCAATAAAAGAATTTTGTGTGTAGAAAAAGGTGTGCATGTAGTTTTTGATGAATTTAACATTCTTTCTAAGAGACATGAACATGAAGATGAAGCTATTGGATTGGTAAAAGATTTGAGTGAAGTCTCAGCTTAAGCTAAAGTTGCGCCAAAAGAAGGAACAAGTGATGGAACAGGTTCTTCCATCCAGGGCAACCTGACGAGGGGAACTGTACAAAAAGGAACTGAACCCAATCCCCTAAAGGAACCTGTTCATGATCATGTTCCTCAGCAACAGAACATAGGAGAAACATCAAACAGAAATTAGTTGGTTGTGAAACCTCACAAGTATCAAAGTTCTCATCCCATTGAGAACATAATCACTGATCCAACCTCTAGAGTAAAAACTAGATCACAATTAAAGAATCTGTGTGCTTTTGATGCTTTCTTATCTCTTATTGAACCTAAAAATATTGTTGAGGCTTTGCAGGATGAAAATTGGGTAAATGCAATGCAAGATGAAATCAATCAGTTTGAGCAAAGTCAAGTTTGGCACCTAGTTCCAAAATCCAAGGACAAATCAGTAATTGGCACTAAATGGGTCTTCAGAAACAAGCTTGATGAAGATGGAACAGTTACAAGGAACAAGGCAAGACTGGTGGTCCAGGGTTATATCCAAGAAGAGGGTATAGACTATGATGAGACCTTTGCTCCAGTTGCAAGACTGGAGGCGATAAGACTCCTCATAGCCTTTGCAGCACACATGGAATTCACTCTTCATCATATGGATGTCAAAAGTGCCTTCCTGAATGCCTATCTAAAAGAATTGTTTGTTAAACAACCTCCAGGGTTTGAGAGCAAGGAGTGTCCTGAATATGTGTACAAATTAGACAAGGCTCTCTATGGACTCAAGTAGGCTCCTAAAGCATGGTATGAACGATTGTCCAAATTCTTGCTTGAACATGGCTACAAAGAGGTAAAATTGACAGTACTCTCTTCATGAGGGAAAGAGGTAAGGATCTTCTTGTGATACAAATATATGTTGATAACATAATTTTTTGGGCAACCACTGATAAACTAAGTAAAGATTTTGCCAAATTAATGGGGAGTGAGTTTGAAATGAGTATGATGGGTGAGCTTAACTTTTTCTTAGGCTTACAGATCAAACAAAACTCAAATGGAGCCATTATCCATCAGTAGAAATATGCAAAAGAGTTGATCAAAAAGTTTAAAATGGATGAATAAACGGAAATAGACACCCCCATTGCAACTACCACTAAATTAGACATAGATGAACCTGGTTCATCTGTTGATCAGAAGTTAGGGGCTAATCCAAAGGAATCTCACTTGAATGCTATCAAAAGGATACTGAGATATTTGAAAGGCACTACTGATATATGTCTTTGGTACCCTAAAGGTAGTAATTTCAATCTAGTAGGGTATGTTGATGCTGATTATGCAAGTTTCCTTGTAGATAGGAAAAACACCTCAGGTATGACTCATTTTCTTGGTTCATGTCTTGTATCATGGGCCACTAAAAAGCAGAATTCAGTGGCCTTATCCACTCCTAAGGCTGAATATGTTGTTGCTGCCTCTTGTTGTGCTCAACTTCTATGGATCAAACAACAGCTGATAGATTTTGGCATTGAATTTGGTTGCATTCCTATCTTCTGTGATAATACTAGTGCTATAAGTATGACAAAGAACCATGTTCATCATAAGAGGACTAAGCACATAGATGTTAGACACCACTTCTTAAGAAATAACTATGAGAAAGGATTGATTACCATAGAGTTTTGTGCTACTGATAAATAAATTGCTGACATCTTTAATAAAACACTGAGTCGAGAAAACTTTGAAAGAACAGGTTGGAATTAGGGATGACTAAAATCACCTAATAGGACCATCTTAGAATGCACAATAAAAAAAATTGAAAAAAATGAAAAAGAAATTATTTTTTGGCTAGGAAATTTGAACTTGTGTAAATATCTAGATTAATTTTTACTCAACTTCATACTGTAATTAGTATACTCCTATGACATGTGTTAATATGACTCACTGATTTGTTACAAAATTTTCTCTATTATGGTAAATCGAGGCACGGTCGAGAGAATTCTAAATGAAGAACCTTGTTCATTTGAATGCTAAGGTATGTTTTCTATACTCTACACAATTAGAAATATAAATACTTAAATCATGAGAAGAATTCCTACAATTGTTCAACTCCTTAGAAAATTCTATCCATTTGTTTTGAACCAGTTCCATCCGCATTAGAACTCTAAACCACAAAATTTGCAGAAAATCAAGGAAAGTTTAACCGTTCATTCAAACCTAAAATTTCAGGTTGATTAGACCTCTAATTGACCACTGCTAAAGCTGTCATTATACATTAAATGTGTATTTCTCTTTACATACGCATCATTACCTCCTGCCATCTTCATAATACTAAACCGTCAAAAACTCTTCTTCACTTTCAATTGCTTTCCTATCCACATTTCTGACTCACCAATTCTCTCAAGAAATCAACAATAATGACAAACCCACAAGACAACCCTAGAACTCCTCCACAACCCACTCCCTCTGATTCATCTACCTCTCTTCCACCTAGCACAATTCCCAAACCCAGTCTAAGAAGGGTAAAAATGCGTGCTCGAAAAACAGTAGCTTTTGGGGCTCTTTCAAAGAAATTAAATGAGAAATTAAAGGCAAGCCAGGTCCAATACTTTGAGTCTAACTCTAATTTTGAGTCGTACAAGTCTGATAGTGAGGGGGAAGGACTTGGGTCTTCTGACTCTGAGAAGGCTCGGGAATCCCATTCTAAGGTAAGTTCTTCTTTGACCGAGAATTTAGAAACTAGGTTTGTTCTAGTTGGGCCTATCAGGGATGTGGAATTACCTGAGGTAAGAAGGAGTGGAGGTAAAAAGAAATCTGAAAAAGAAAAAGAGAGAGAGGGTGACTGTGGTGAAAAAAGGGGAAAAGGGAAAGGAGTGGTTGATCATTCACCCACTGCTGATTTGTCTGTACTTTTTATTTGTGGGGCGGTGCAAGAAAATATTGAAGAAAGTGGCAAGAAGTCAGGGGGAAGTGGTTCTAGTGAAGCTGTTGAAGGGTTAGTTAATCTAAGTTCACAGGGAGATGAACCTGGTTCATCGGTTGAAGAGACCCTAGCAGCCCTTTTGAAAAAGGTAGGTGCCAGTTACGATCCAAAGAAAAGGAGAACATCCACACCAAAAGCCCCCAGTGCTCCTAAACCTTCCAATAAAAGAAAGGCTTCCTCCCCAACACCTACCGAAACTCTTTTGCCAAAGGGAAGAGCCACAAAAAGCAGGGTGAAATAGAGTGAGGTTGATCTACAAAAGGACTTAGCTGAAAGTAAGGAGAAAAGGATGGATAAAGGAAAATGGAAGGTTGCAGAGTCCTCAGAAGCTGTTGAAGTTGAGGAGATGGAACAGGTCCATCAGGAGAAAGTTACAACAGTGGAGGTTCATACCTCTAAGCCCAAAAAGCCCAAGACTTCTTCCAAGAAGTCTTCCTCTGTATCTGAGGCTGCTGAACCTTCATTAGCCAAAAGGACAAGGTATGCAGTGACAAGTAAACAAGTTCGAATTTTTGAAGATGAGGAATGGAGTGGTGAAGAAGAAGACGAGGAGTCTGATGGTGAACAAGACAAGCTTTCCATGTTTGGAAAAAGAAAAATTTTGAAGGGAAGATTTCTGAAAGATTTGATGGAACCAGGGATGGTTCAGTTGCTTGACACGTTGACTGTTCAGGGCTGGAAGGACATGTTCCTTCAGATGGATGGGAGATTGGCCAAAAATGAAATTATTGAATTCATGGCAAATGGTGAAGTCAAAGAGGGCAGGGTGGAGTTCAAGTGACATTTGATGCAAAGAAACTAGGAGAAATTCTTGACATCCCTGCTGAGAGATATGATGATTACACCAGACATAGATGGCCAAGTCTGGATTCTCTTCCATATGCCCTTACAATCACTAGGAACTTCTGTGATGTTGAAGGAGTGAATGAGGCCAAGTTTGTGCACAAGAGTGAACTGAAGCCACAACTCAAAGTCCTTTTTGAGTTTGTCAACAAGTGCCTACTGCCAAGGCAGGAGAGAAGGCATATTGCAAATTATATGTACTTAGTCCTGATAGAGTGCCTTGAAAGTGGAAGGCAAATTAATTGGCCTGCATTTATCATCAAGCTACTGGACAGGGTCATAAATGGCACCAAGGCTCATGCTACCCCCTATAGCTTTATTCTGACTACAGTTCTGGATAGGTGCAATGTGCCTCTGAAGAAATGGGAAATGGCCTCAAGCAAGGACTACTTTGGCATTAACACTCTGCTTGCTTGTGACTACTTAGTCGATGCCATCTCAAATGAACCTGGTTCATCCAAGAAGACTCCTATCAACAGTAAAGTCAGGGCTCTTTTTTAGGAAAGTGAAGCCAATGATGCTGAGATAGCTAGGCTAAAGGCTCGTGTGGTAGAGGTGGAATCTGAGAGAGATGCTCTCACGACTCAGCTTGCTAAGGAAAAGGAGAAGAATGATGTAATTCTTCACAATATGTTGAATCTTCTCCAAGCCCAGAACCAACCCTCTAGCTCCCCCAAGACTTAGGAATTCTAGCCTTTATTTCCTGAATGTGTCTAGTACCTTCAGTGACCCGAATTAGGGATTTTTCTTTGTTTTTGCTCATGTTTTGAATATTTTTATTTTTTGGTTATGGATTGTGGTAGTAACATATCTTCTATCAATGATATCTACTGTTTTTGCTCTTGATAAATGTTAATCTTTCCTTGATAGTTTAAATATGTTTGCTTGATTACTGATGATTAATCCGTAATTGCACTTGCAGTTGCCCGAGTGGCCATGAGTACTTATTAAAATCTGGGACTCACACTTTGTATGCAACTTTTCGATGATGGCAAAAGGGGGAAGAGATTGTGCTTTACATATTCTGAATAAGTGATATTTATAACCTAATTAACCTGGTCCTTGATGATAAGGAATTTTCTAAAACTTTGTATTGGTGGTTAAGCTGAGTTCTTATATGATCCAAGTAAGTAAACAACACAGAGTTTGTCATCATCAAAAAGGGGGAATTTGTTGGCCCAAGAACAGGTGAAGTTTTGAAGACTGACAAAAGAACTCAGACATGGACAAGGTCCATCTTGTGAAACACAGTCACGATCCACCCAAACATGTGAGATGCACGTGAAGGAGATAAATCTAACTTATCAGAAGTAATATCTTCTAATCTGATCGAAAAGGTTGCATATTAGATAAGGAGAGAAAGACTCCTTACATAAAGAGAACACGGTTTAAGAAGAGGATAGTGTTAGAGTATGAGATCAACTAGAACTCTTCTACGATAGAAGAATAACATTTGTATCCTAGTTAATCTCTAATTACTAACCCATTAAATATCAGTGTTGTTCACTTTTACAGGCAATGCACATAAGCAGAAGTTAAACTTAAATTGAGAGCAAAAGAGCAAGGCAATTTTGCAAGCAATTTATGTGTGAGTCAAGCGTGCAATCCTGAAGCTACTTGAACAAGATAGAAGAACCAGTTTCAAGTGTCTATCTTTTATTCTAGTTCAATTGTAATCGGCGATTTTACATTGTACCTTTCCATTTTTATAGAAATAATTGTATTAGGTACCTAGAGTGTTCAAGTTAAAGTTAACTTGAAGTTGTTGCAACAGTTGAGGCTGTGTGCCACAAAGGGATTAGAGTTAATCCTTAGGTTTACAAAAAGTTTTGTAAATGTTGTTTTGACTTAGTGATTTTAGTGGAAGTTTGGGAAAATCCTACTGAGTAGTAGGTTGTGGTTTTTTCATCTTTTGAGCCAGGTATTTTTCACTTAAAAATCTTTGTGTTCTTTATTTTCTTTACTTCTTATTCCGTAAACAGTAGTAATTAGAACGCATAGAAGAACCAGGTCCTTCTATAGTTCAGTTAAGCGAAAATTGGGTACCACACAAATAACCCCCCTCTTGTGTGGTATTGAAGTATAAAACATCAGAAGGGCCTTGTATGAGACGTGAAAGTCTAGTGAACTGAACTATACAATCAAATTGGTCTGTGAGTTTGTGTACAGAGATGAGGTTGAGCTTAAAGGAAGGTAGATAAAGGACCTTTATGAAGAATTATAGCAGTCAAAACAAAGGAATCTGTG
Source organism: Nicotiana glauca (assembly GCA_026770625.1). Lineage (NCBI taxonomy): Eukaryota > Viridiplantae > Streptophyta > Magnoliopsida > Solanales > Solanaceae > Nicotiana > Nicotiana glauca. Next base: position 3,675 of record MU696319.1, on the reverse strand, counting down.
CAAGTAACTTTTACTTTATAACCATTTGGAAGGGACACTAGAAAGGGAATAAGTAAAGGTGTAATGTTAATGAGATATTATTTATTAGCAGTCATATGGTCAGAAGCAGCATAGTCAACTATCCAAGTTAAGGAATCAGATTGGTTTAGCAAAGTAGAGTTGAAACTATATACTACATTCTTAGGCAATAGAGTACCAACAATGTTGGCAGAACTCATGATATTGAGTTGAGGTGCAGATTAGAGACATGAAATTGTTGCAATAGAGAGAGCAATTAAGAGTATTGCTGCTTTGTCAGCCCAGGCACTACATAAGCATTTTCAGCAACAGACACAATAGAAGTTTGATTGGAAGAGGTGCACTCAGAAGCAGAGAATTCATAATTTGTCACCATATTAGCAGCTGCCTTTCTACCCTTAGTAAACTTGAAGTTAGTAGGAAAGCTATGAAGCTTGTAACACTTATCGATTAAGTGCCCAGGTTTCTTGCAATACTTGCAGAAGAGATTAGAGGTCCTGGACTGATTATCAAAGTTCACTCTTTGAGTAAACTATCTCTGCTGCCCCTGGAATTGCATATCCAGTTGAGGTTGAGTAGTTTTATTAAGGGAATTCACATTGAAAGAGGTTGCTTTAGAGGTGAATTGAGAAGGTGGGTTGACTTGTCTTTGCTTTTCATCTTGAAGAAGAATGTTATAGACATTATAAAGGGATGGCAGAGGTTGCATTATCAACAAATTGCTTCTCACACCAACATAAACCTCATTCAATCCCATTAGGAACTGATGGACCTTGTCCTCCTCTTTCTCCTTTTGGAGACCCTCTTTAGCAGCACAATTGCAAGAATTTGCATGACTACTGCACATTACTCCTAATTCATCCCAGATTCTCTTAAGCTTTGTAAAATATGAAGCAACATCAAGGGATTCTTGATAAGTAGAGGCAAGTTCCCTTTTAGTTCAAAAACTTTAGTCCCATTTACACTACTATACCTTATTTAATTGTTTCCATATACTTTTAGTTGTCTCAGAGTATTGAACACTTTCAGCTATATCCGGTGACAATGAACTTGTTAACCAAGATCTCACCATATTATTACAACGGTCCCATTGTTTATAATCAAGGGAATTTACAGTAGTTTTAGGGCACGAACCATCTATAAATGCTATTTTGTTCTTAGCAGACAATGACACTATCATACTACGTTTCCAACCTCCAAATCCACTCCCCGGAAATGGTACAGGAACCAGGGATACACCAGGCACATTAGACGACAGAAGAAATAGAGGGGATATAGGGTTAGGAGTATATGCAGAAGAAGAAGTAGAACCATTCATGGTTAGAACAACTAAATCCCCAACAAACACTGTATGCTGAAATAAAAAATCTAACATATGCAAAAGAGAGATACAAATACCAGCCTTCTTCGCAACCTGAAGAAGTAAGGCGTTGATATAGTAGAACAGCTTCAGCGAACCAATGAAAATCGAGGAAACCCTAGCTTGAACCAAATTCATATCCCAGTGGCCACACCACGGAGATTCAGTACAATCTACACCGTAAAATGGACTCGATCGCGAAGGAACAAAGTGTTTTTGCCGAAAAATCACAAAATATAACGAAGCTCCGACGAAGACAAATCTCGATGAAAAATGGATGAAATCAGATAGGGGTAACACCGTTATACGTAGATAAGCAAGATCTAACGGATTCCTACTCTGATACCATATCAAACCAGTAAAAGGAGATCAGAAATTGAAGCTCGTTAATGGAGGTTGGGAGTTTTCTAGAGAGTTTTTCATCGCATAAAATAGAGGAAAGAAATGATGAAAATAACCAGCCAACCTTTAAGAGTTGTGGCTTCCTTGTATTTAAAATTTGTCTATACAATGTAAAGAATGACTTGTTGATACCCAATTTTTCCCTATATATTTTCTATATATACTCAAATACTTTCAAAATAGTATATGTATGCATATATAAGCATGCCCAAAAGTCCTGGTATTTTTCCCAATTTTTTAGATTTTTTTAAAAAGTCAATTCATTGTTTGTTTTAACAGTACAAAATCCAAATTATCTCCAAAATTATCATTTTTTCGGTGAATAACTTATTTCATTCTCATAATTATACCAAAATATAATTAAGGTGATTTTTGCATATTTTTACCAATTTATTTGGCATTTTTTAAAACCAAATTGCATATAATTACAATTATGGCCTATTTCGTAATTAATAATATTTTGCAATTATAAAATTGCTTATGGTATTTTTAAATTAATATTTATATAATAATTATCTACTCAGTACTTTCAATTTTCTTTTTAAATTTATTTTACTACTTTTTATAAATTAAACAAGGGAGAAATGGCTATTTATGTGCAAGCCCCAATTCTATTTCAATTTTATCCAAAATAACACCCAAATTTAACCCCATTTCAGCCCCAAGCCGAGCCCAAATTACCCCAGCCCAATTACCTAATCTACCCGACCCAGTACCCATTAAATCGAACCGGCCGTGTCCTTTTTAATCTGAGTGTCCCTTTGAATCTGAGCCGTTGATCATTTTGATCAACGGCCCAGATTCTCCCTTTCCATTTTAATCTCAAACGATCTCAACCCTATCCCCCATTCTCTCAAACCCGCCGCCTTTGGTTTCTCTCGTCTCTCTCAAACTCTTTCAACCCCTGAAACCCTAGAAGTCGCCTACCCTCTCTCCGACCCAAAATCCACCGGAATCCATGGCTAATCTAGGCATGGATGATCTCTACTCGCCATCTTCTGCTCCTATACGCCTGCTCCATGAAGGTTCGAGGCCAGACTTCAAGGGTCTTCGCCCAGACTTTTGTCGATTCGAGGTTCTCAGCCATCTCCGGCCTTGCTCCAGCGTGTCTTAGCTTCCTAAGCCTGGTTCCGGCCTTATCAAGTCCAGATTTGATCTTATTCCTTCCAAGCCTTTCTCGTTTCTAGGGTTCTCATAAACTCTAACCTATTCGAGGTTCTTTTTCGTTTATTTGTTTGAATCAGTGCTCGATCTGTGCTATATGTGATGTTTTAAACATTTTCCCCCAATCTTCTTTTTAAAAAAAAAATCTTTTGATTTCAAACTAGGGTTTCTGAGTCTGTCGTTTAAATATTTTTGTTCGATTCATTTGTTTATCATCTCTAAGTTTGACTGGCATTGAAAACTTAATTTTTTGGAGATTTGTTTGAGTTTCTGAGTCTATCTGTTTGATTTACTTTGTTTGTATCTGTTAATGTTGAAAACCCTAATTTTGGGGTTTTATTTGAGACTCTGAGGCTGTTTATTTGTTTATCGCCTCTAAACTCTACTAATTTCGAAAACCCTAGTTCCTTGGGGTCTATTCGAGTTCTTGGGTTTATTTGTACGACTTGTCTTTTTGAAACTACTTAACTTGATTCTTGCATCTCTTTTCTCTATGTGTTCTGAGTTCTTGCCATCAATCAAACTCGACTATGTTTCTTGCTCAACTCTCTGCATGATTTTATTCTTTCTCTCTCTATTACACTGAAACCTAACTAGCATGTTTGAATGTCTACTCTATGTTGTTACTGTAAGATGGTTCTTTTGCCATAGCTTGACCTCACATGTCTGTTATTTGTGCATGCCTTATATACTGAGTCCTTCCTGTAATTTATTTTTAAGCTCGAAATTGA
>MU696318.1:0-55355 GCA_026770625.1 Nicotiana glauca | reverse complement strand
TTTTCATGTCACTAGATAAATCGGGCGCCCACCTGTATAACGAGCGGAATATTTTCATGTCATTAGATAAATCGGGCACCCACTTGTATAACGAGCGGAATATTTTCATGCCATTAGATAAATCGGGCGCCCACCTGTATAACGAGAGGAATATTTTCATGTCATTAGATAAATCGGGCGCCCACCTGTATAACGAGAGGAATATTTTCATGTATTAGATAAATTGGGCGCCCACCTGTATAACGAGTGGAATAATTTTCATGTCATTAGATAAAATCGGGCGCCCACCTGTATAACGAGAGGAATACTTTTCATGTCATTAGATAAATCGGGCGCCAACCTGTATAACGAGAGGAATATTTTCATGTCATTAGATAAATCGGGCGCCCACCTGTATAACGAGAGGAATATTTTCATGTATTAGATAAATCGGGCGCCCACCTGTATAACGAGGGGAATAATTTTCATGTCATTAGATAAAATCGGGCGCCCACCTGTATAACGAGTGGAATAATTTTCAAGTCTTTACATTGCAGGTCTTGAGACCAGTAACCCGCCATGAAGGCGGAAGGTTACGCCAAAGATCCCCAGCACAAGTCCAAATTCACAAGTAAGGCGACAGTGGCCAGTAGAATGCTAGATGGAGGGTCTTGAAATTAGTAACCAACCCTGAGGCGGAAAGTTACATCAAAAGTCCCCGACACAAATTCAAGCACGCGAGTCAGAAGATAAGAAAATATAGGAGAGGAATGACTTTCGAACTTTGTTTAAACCCCAAAATAACAGACTTGACGGAGAAATCTCTATCCCCAGCAAATGGAGTAAAACGATGAAAACTGACGTTCAGAAAAGCAAAGGCTAGTGCCAGCCCCAAGTTCTCGGAAGAAAAGCACCGGAAAAAAAAAACACAAGACGACAAGAAGGCAAGGCGACAAGAATGACTTGAAGATAGATGAGATCTTATGATCCATAGGCTAGCTTAGCTTCTTGTTTCCTTTTAGCACGGTGTAATGGGGAGATTGGTAAAGCAGCAGTAACAGCATACAACACGCAACAACAGTAATATCAGAATCACAGTCCCCCGGTAGTCCTAGCTACCAAAACTTCCCGAACTACATTGACCTGATTACTGTTTAGCCCAGGATATGTAGGAGGCCTCCCGAATCAAAGGCTCGGTCAAACTCTTTCAAAGAAGCTTAACACGGAGTACTCGAACGGGCAAAAATCGCTCGTATCCGCTCATTTATCTTTGCACGAAAACTCTTCGTATTTTCGGGCAAAGAGGGGCAGCTGTGAGCACGTGATTTTTGCCCTATATGAGGATTACTCCCAAAAAAAAATTCAAAAAATAAATTAGTTTTGAGTTGTGTGTGATTTTTGTGAATTGTTTGTTACTCCCTCCGTTTCATATTGTTTGAGGTACTTTCCTTTTTAGTCTGTTCCAAAATAAATGACACATTTCTAAATTTGGAAATAATTCAACTTTAAACTCTTCATTTTACCCTTTTTGCCCTTAGTGAGAAGCTTTTATAGCCACATAAATGGTATGGCCCCACAAACCTTTTACCCCTTAATCTTTTAAGACCACAAATTTTAAAAGTCTTCTTCTTTTTTCTTAAACTCCGTGCCAAGTCAAACTACCTCAAACAATATGAAACGGAGGGAGTATTTGTTTGCATTTTGTGTATGCATGTTTATTTGTTTAAATTAATTAAAAATACAAAAATATTGCATTTAGGTCTAAAATCTACAATTAGAAATTAATTAGTATTTTTTGTGATTTGGGATTTTAATAGTTTGATTAACTAATAGATAAAGAAAATGAAGAGATTGGAAAAATAAAGAGAAAACCGGACTGGGCCAGCCAAACGTGACCAAATCCAGGCCCAAACAAAAACCCTATACCCGGTCCAAAGGGATTAGTCTCAGAAGTTGGCGAAACGACGTAGTATGAGGATGAAACTACGTCGTTTCGTCGCATGAAATCTCAGCCGACCATCCCTACCAATCCAACGGCCAAAATCGCCCTACCCCAACCCGTCTCACCCGACCCATTCTCATTTACTACCGACCCAGCCCCATCATCAAGCCAAACAACCCCGTTACCACTCCAAACGACCCCGTTTGAGATCAGCTCGATTGATCCTAGTCGTTGATTATTGTAATCTAACAGTTAGGAATGAAAGGGTAATTTTAATACCTTGAAGCCTCTTACCCGTCTCAAACCCCAGACCCCCCTTTTTCGTCTCTCTCAGAGATCGGGTAACGCCACCGTCCAACCACCGCCCACCGCCTACCGGAAATCGCTTCACGGCGGTTTCGGTAGGCCAATGACCCCCATTTTTACACCATAGCACCTCCGAGACCTCCCCATTAAAACCCTAAACATGGCTTATCTCGAATCAAGCCGGAACTTCTCGAATCTTCAATCGAAGATTCGAGCCAAAACCAACCTATACCAATGACCATCTAACACCCTGAAGCCACCGGACCACCCCTTCCCCAAATCCACACACGTTTCCCTTCAAACAATATTAGAACTCTTCAAATTTTAATTCTTTACCAAGAACCCTAGTACCCGCCACTGCTTCCTAGTGGTGGCTCCGCTTCCATTCATCCCTAAACTCATACACAACCTTCCCCTAACCTCCCTCGCAACCAAGCTGGCATTGGTGGGTTCGAATCGAGCCCAAACCATGTGAACCCCAACATAAGCCCCAAGAACCCTGGAGAAAGTTTCAAGCCTGTTCGAAGATTTTTTTGAGTTTCCAATGGGTTTTAGTCGAAGTGTTCTCACCTGAGAACACTCGATTAAAGCTCGTTTGGCCTCAAAAAGGTTTCGAGTCCGAAATGGTCCAAGTCCGTGTGTTTCTGATTTTGCACTCTTGAGGTATTTCTTCTTTTCTTTTTATCTTCATTGGTTTGTTTGCTAGTTTAGCTATGTGTGTTATTTCTATTTTTTTTATTTTCTTGCTGAATTTTTTTGCCCTCCTCCCCAAGACCTTTTATTTGGTCAAATTGCTAATTCTGTTGTTTGTTGATTGTGTTGTTATAGGATACGCATTCACGTCGATTAGCATCGTCGAAAAATTAGTTTTGTTTTGTTTCTGTCTTTGGCTTAAGTACTGAGAATCACTGACTTGTTTGGCAATTATTCGTTATCGATTATACGTGTTGTAATCGATCAAATAAATGTCGTCGATTAGTTATATGGGTTTATTTGGTTAGAGCAATGGGCCAGTGATATTGTTGACACTGTTAGTTTTGGTCCGAATCACTGCTTGAGTTGAAATCTGATTTGTTTATGGCTAAAAGGTTAGGTTTAAATTGGTTATAGCTGCATCCCCAGTGTGGGTTTCGAGTGTGATCTGAAGTTTGAGAATGTGTTAGTGGCCTGTCAGGAAATACTAGTGGACTAATAAGTGATCGATACACTTTAGGGTTAGAAAAGAGGTCACATGGGCACCATGTTTACAAAATTTGAAGAATTGAATAAAAAAAGGGAACAATGGCAGACTACCCATACTTAACTGAATTTTAAAACTAGCCTGCCCATACACTTTAAAGGGACAAGTAGTAGTAATTTTTCAGGGAATAACAGGGGAATGTTTTAATAAGTTTGAGTGAAAAAAAACAGGCTGTAGAGAAAAGTTTTTTTTTATAAAAGGGAAGTCTCAGAACAGTTTGAGGGGGATTTTTTTTTGGTCCTGGAGAGAATTGGTTTCTTGGTCCTTGATCAGATTTTCTAGTCTTTAAGAAGGATTTCCAGTCCTGGAGAGTTTTTTTTTTCAACCTTAGAAAATCAGTTAGAAACTTCAGAAAAAGGGAGTTGTAAATTGGTCTTATAAAACTTCAGAGATCAGTGAATTAGAGTTGGGAGTTGGAAACGTATCCCCATAGTTTCAATCTGTTTCTTTGTCTCCTAAGTTTCCAAAGTCCGGCACTTGCTTACTTTGCATCTTCTCTGCTATTTTGTTTGAAATGGAAAACTGGGATTGACGGGTTTCTAATTGTTGGTTATAGTTGAACATTTCCTGAAGTGGCTACTAGTTTCTTTAAGTTTTGGTTCTCTATCTTGGAAAACTATTCCTGGAATCTGTCGATACTGTTGGATCACTGGTTGTTGAATCTATTGATTGATGTATTGTTGTGCTGTGTTGGTGTTGCTGCATTACTGATTCTCGTCTCTTCCTTTGCTTTCCCAACTACCAGGTACACACCCGTTATACTGGTATACATGTAGCTGAAGTTGAAGCATGAATGTAATCGGAGCCTTAATGCTTAAAATCATTTTAGTCAAATTCTTCTCATTCCAAGTTGTATATATGTCAGTTATTAGCCCATTAGAATCACGTGAGCTTAGTTTTGTAATAAACAAAACAAATACTGATCAGCAGTAGCTTAAGTTTACAGATTTGTTCCCTTGTACGCTAGTCTTTTGTAGATCGATGATGTAGTGTCCATATACTGTCATCACTAGTTTATTTCATTATAGCATATTTAGAATGAATATCAAATTTCAGAGATTAAGCAATCAGATGTTCATGCTTTTGGTTAACCATTAGTTCGCTTAGCCTCATAAGATAAAAAAAAAAACAGATGCCCTTATGCATCAATCTCATTTCAGCCATATGGCAAACGTAGGATGCGGGTGACACCTTGTAGCTGGTTTCAAGTCAGAGTAGGATGTCCCAGGCCCAATTTTGCCTCATTCACGCTGGGCTTGGACCTTAAATGTTCAAAAGAGGCCCGTTTGTTTGTTTTTAAACATTAGCAAGTCATATTCATAATTTAACTACAATAGCTCAAAAAATAGAGGATGTTACTTCTCCTTTTCATTTTTTAGAGACGAAATGGTAAAAAAAACATGTATAGTTAGGGCCCGGGTCCAGGTTGAGATTAGACCCATTTTTTTGTTTAAAGGTTCGAATATATAGTTTTAACATGATAAAGCGGTTTAAAGATAATAAGGGCGCATAATTTGTAACATGTATTAAAATCAGATATTTTTGCCATTTACAATAGTTTAAGCGACCGTGCTAGAACCACAGGATTCGGGGGTGCCTAACCCCTTCCCTCGGATCAACAGAATTACTTACTTAGAATTTCTGGTTCGCAGACTTCATTAGGACAGTCGAAATTTCCTCGATCCGGGATTTAAATAAATCAGTGACTTGGGACACCTTTAATTTATTCCAAGTGGCGACTCTGAAATAAACAAAATAACCCCGTTTCGAATATTGTCACTTAAATTGGAAAAACTCCCGTGCACATTTTACTCTTCGGGGCGGGTGCGCCAAAAGGAGGTGTGACACTCATTAGTGTTTATCATTCGAGCCAACGCTCCAAAGAATTCATAAATTCACAATTTATCCTCAACTCTTCACATTATGTAGAATCCATTAATTATTTTGGAAGAGTCCCAAATATACCAAAAACAAGTAACAACAAAGACCCACAGTCATGCTAGACGCCGGTGTATAGATACTCGTCACCATGCCTATACACCGCACTCGATCATTTAGTAAATAACAATTAATGATACTTTAATCGTATTCCCCCAAGCCAAAGTTAGATCAAACACTTACCTCGGTCCAAAAGATAGCAATCAACTCTCCGATACTGCCTTTCCTCTAAAATCTGACTCCGAAACAATGATATCTAGGCATAATTAATTCAATAATATCAATTAGGGCTCAACAACATAATCCCATGGCCTAGAAATGAGTTTTCTATCATTCTTCCAAAAATACCAAAATTCGACACCGGGCTCACATGGTCCAAACACGAGGCTCGGACCAAAACCCAATCACCCATAACTCTACGAGTCCAAATATATAATTTATTTCAAGATTCGACTCCAAATTGAGGTTGAATCACCCAAAATTCTCAAAACCCTAACTCTACCCAAAAACCCTTAATTTCCACTTTGAATTCAGGATTTAGGGCTAGGAAATTAGTGATTAGATGAAGAAATTAGGAGAGAATGAAGTTAAGAACACTTACCTAGCAAGCTATGGAGGAAAAGGAGCTTGAAATTCGTCTATGGGATGTTGGAGTGAAGAGCTCGTGTGAAATAATGGCAAAATCCCGCTATTGTTCTATTTTAAGACTTAAAAATTCGCTGGGCAAAAATGCCCTTCGCGTTCGTGTGAACAGGGACGCGTTCGCGAAGGGTGGATAGGTCAACGCATCGCATTCGTGATGGGAAAGATGTGAACGCGAAGAGGAAGAAGCTGGGGGTCCAAAGAACATACTACGCGAACGCGAGGGGACCCACGCGAATGCGTTAAGTAGACCGGTCAACCTACGCGTTTGCGAACTGAAGGATGCGAACGCGAAGAAATGACTTCTGGGGCCTTGAATTGGCTTACGCGATCACCATAGGGATGATGCGAACACGATGGATGGGAATATCAAAGCACTGCGAACGCGAGCCTAGGGCCGCGTTCGCGAAGAACAAAAAGTCTGCAACAAAATCTGGTCCTTTTCCCAAGTGTAAAAACACCTCGAACCACCTCCAATTCACTCCCGAGCCCTCGAGGCTCCTAACCAATCACACACACTAACTCAATAACGTACTACGAACTTACTCGAGTGATCAAATCGCTAAAATAACATCAAAAACAAAGAATCAAACCTCAAAATCATTATTTTCATTTCAAACTTCTTAAATCTCTAACTTTAGATAATTAGGTCCGAAACACATCAAACGACGTCCGATTTCGACCAAACTTCACAGAAAGCGCTTAACACATATTTAAGACCTGTACTGGGCATCGAAACCAAGATACGAGCCCGATACCATGGTATTTTAATAAATTTTCACTTCCATTTTCCTTAAATTTTTCAGAAAAACAATTGAACAGAAAAATTCTTTTACTCGAGTTCTAGACCTCGGATTTCGACTCCGGGCGCATGCCCGAATCTCATAGTTTTCTACGGACCCTCCGGAACCGTCAAATCATGGATCCGGGTCCGTTTACCAAAAATGTTGACCGAAGTCAACTTTAACCATATTAATATCAAAATTCTTCAAATATTTTACATATTTCAACATAAAAGCTTCCTGACTATGTGTCGGAATGTGCACGCAAATCGAGGTAACCACCAGTGAGGTTTTCAAGGCCTCGGAAGCGCGGAAAAAGGGAGAAATCACATTCTCCACCTCTAAAACAACCGTTCGTCCTCGAACGGCCAAAAGAAAGAAGTACCTGAGTTAGGAAATAGATGAGGATGACGGCTCTGCATATCAGACTTGGACTCCCAGGTCGATGCCTCAAGAGGCTGACCTCTCCACTGGACACGCACTAAAGAAAAACTTTTTGACCTCAACTGTCAAACCTGCTGGTCTAGAATGGCTACCGGCTCCTACTCGTAGGACAGATCATTGTCCAACTGTACAGTGCTGAAATCTAACACGTGGGTAGGATCGTTGTGATATCTTCGAAGCATAGACACATGGAACACTGGATGCATGGCTGACAAGCTAGGTGGCAAGGCAAGTCTGTAGCCACCTCTCCCACACGATCAAGAATCTCAAATGGGCCAACGAACTTAGGGCTAAGCTTGCCCTTCTTCCCAAATCTCATCACGCCCTTCATAGGCGATACACGGAGTAATACTCGCTCACCGACCATGAAAGATACATCTCGAACCTTGCGATCTGCATAACTCTTTTGCCTTGACTGTGCTAAATGAAGCATGTCCTGAATGATCTTGACCTTATCCAAGGCCTTCTGGACTAAATCTGTACCCAATAACCGAGCCTCTCCCGACTCAAACCATCCGACTTGAGACCGACATCGCCTACCATACAATGCCTCATATGAGGCCATCTGAATGCTGGACTGCTAGCTGTTGTTGTAGGCAAACTCTGCTAAAGGTAAAAACTGGTCCCAAGAGCATCCAAAATCAATGACATAGGCTCGGAGCATATCCTCCACTATCTAAATAGTCCTCTCGGACTGGCCGTCCGTCTAAGGATGGAATGCTGTACTCAACTGAACCTGGATGCCTAACTCCTGCTGAACTGCTCTCTAAAAGCGTGAGGTAAACTGCGTACCTCAGTTCGAAATGATAGATATCGGCACCCCATGAAGGCGGAGAATCTCTCAGATGTAGATCTCAGCTAATCTCTCCGATGAATAGGTGGTGGCAACAGGAATGAAATGTGCTGACTTGGTCAGCCAATCAACAATGACCCAAATAGCATCAAACTTCTTTCGAGTCATCGGAAGTCCAGTAATGAAATCCATGGTAATCCTCTCCCACTTCCACTGGGGAAGCTCAATCCTATGAAACACACCACCAGGCCTCTGATGCTCATACTTGACCCGCTGGCAATTCAAATACCGAGCCACATATGCAACAATGTCTTTCTTCATCCTACGCCACTAATAGTGCTACTGCAAGTCCTGATACATCTTCGCGGTGCCCGGGTGAACAGAATATCAAGAACTATGGGCCTTCGCTAAGATCAACTCTCGAATCTCATCGACATTGGGCACACAAACTCTCCCCTGCAACCTCAACACACCACCATCATATAAAGTCACCTTCGTGGCACCTCCACACTGCACCATGTCTCTCAGGACACACAAATTAGGATCACCAAACTGCCGATCACGGATACGCTCGCGATCGTGCAAGCTAATACTCAGCTAGGCTCAGAAATGTCCAACCTCACAAACCGATTGGCCAAGGCCTGAATATCCAAAGCAAGTGGTCTATGGATGACCGGAACATAAGCAAGACTACCCATGCTGGCTGACTTCCTACTCAATGTATCTGCCACCACATAGGCTCTCTCTAGGTGGTAAAAAATAGTAACATCATAATCCTTCAATAGCTCCAATCACCTTCGCTGCCTCAAGTTCAACTCCTTCTGCTTGAACAGGTATTACAGACTCTTGTGATTAGTGTACACCTCACACGTCACCCTATATAAGTAATGCCTCTAAATCTTCAAAGCATGAACAATGGCTGCCAACTCTAAATCATGGACTGGATAATTCTCTCGTGGAACTTTAACTACCTCGAAGCATAAGCAATGACCCTGCCATCCTACATCAATACAGCGCCAAGCCTAATACGGGAAGCATCACAATAAACTATATAACGCCCTGAACCTCTGGGAAAAACCAATATATGTGTCGTAGTTAGAGCTGTCTTGAGCTTCTGAAAGCTCTCCTCGGACTCGTCTGACCACCTGAACTGGGCACCCTTCTGGATCAACCTGGTTATCAGGGCTGATATAGATGAAAACCCCTCCACGAACCGACGGTAATATCCTACTAACCCCAAGAAACTCCAAATCTCAGTTGCTGAAGCTGGTCGAGGCCAATTCTTGACTGCCTCAATCTTCTTCGGGTCTACCTGAATGCCCTCTGCTGATACTACATGACTCAAAAATGCAACTAAACTCAACCAAAACTCGCACGTCGAGAATTTAGCATAAAATTACTATCCTTTAGAGTTTGAAGAACCACTCTGAGGTGCTGCTCTGCTCCTCCTGACTGTGGGAGTACACAAGAATATAATCAATAAATACTATCACAAACAAGTCTAGATAAGGCCTGAACACTCGGTTCATCAACTCCATAAATGTTGCGGGGGCATTGGTCAACCCGAATGACATGACCAAAAATAATAATGCCCGTATCGAGTGAGAAATGTTGTCTCAGGGACATCAGATGCCCTAATCCTCAATTGATGGTAGCCTGACCTCAAGTCTATCTTTGAAAACACCCTCGCACCCTGTAGCTGGTCAAACAAATCATCAATCCTCGGTAGTGGATACTTGTTCTTTATCGTCACCTTGTTAACCTGCCGGTATCAATGCACATCCTCATCGATCCATCCTTTTTCTTCACAAATAGCACCGGTGCACCCTAAGGAGAAACACTAGGCCTAATAAAACCCTTCTCTAGCAAATCTTGCAACTGGTCCTTTAACTCCTTCAACTATGGCGGGGCCATACGATACGGCGGGATAGAATTGGGCTGCGTGCCTGGGTCCAGATCAATACAGAAATCAATATCCTTGTCGGGCGGCATACCCGACAGGTTTGAAGGGAAAACCTCTGGGAACTCCCGAACAACAGGAACTGCGTCAATAGAAGGAACCTCTAAGCTGGAATCACGAACATATGCCAAATAAGCTAAAAAACCCTTTTTGACCATGCGTCGAGCCTTAACATATGAAATAACACTGCGGGTGGCATGTCCTGGGGTCGCTCTCCACTCCAATCGGGGCAAATTTGGTAAAGCCAAGGTCACGGTCTTGGCTTGACAATCCAAGATCGCATAATATGGGGACAACCAATCCATCCCCAATATAATATCAAAATCCACCATGTCTAGAAGCAATAGATCAACACGGGTCTCAAGACCCTCAAATACTACTACACAAGAATACCCAAGGCATCACTAGGCATAGCCAAGTAGGGTGCAAAATAAGACGACACATATGAATACATAGACCCAGGGTCAAATAGCACTGAAGCATCCCTATCACATACCAGAATAGTACCCGTAATAACAGCATCGAAGACTCATCCTCTGGCCTAGAGGGAAAGGCATAACACCAGGGCTGGGCCCCACCTCCCTAAACCATGTCTCTAGGACGATCAACTACTAGCTGACCTCTACCTCTGCTGGTCCGAGCTCCACCTCTACGGTCCCTACCTCCACCTCTATGATCCCTTCCCCCGGCTCTGGCTGGCTGGGCGGGCTGTAGATCACCTGTTGCCTGAATCATGGGGCGAGGACCCTGCTACTGAGAGCTTCCCGAGGCTCGAGGGCAAAACCTGACAATGTGACCGGGGAAACCACAACCATAGGAAGACCTCAGCTACTGCGACTACTGGCCCTGCCGACCTGAATGTCCTCCCCTGAAGCTCTGAAGTAGAGGGTGCACTGATAGTCTGTTGATCTGAATAGTACTGCTGAGAACCACCGCTGCCTGGTGTACTATGAGAAACCTGAAGCGTGGACTGGAAGGGACTCGGTGAATTTCCCCTACCATAGGAATCCCTACCTCTAAACGAGGTACCACTGAACTTACCTGAATGACGAGGCATCTTGTCCGACATCTGACCACCTCCCTGTGCGAGGGCCATCTCAACTCTACGGGCCGCAATGGCCACCTCCTGAAACAAATATCACTACCAACTCCCATAGTCATCTGGAGATAGATCGGCTGAATCAATCCATCAATAAATCTTCGGACCCTCTCTCGCTCTTTGGGGAGTATCACAATAGCATGGCATGCCAAGTCAACAAATCTAGTCTCATACTGTGTAACTGTCATGGAGCCCTGCTGGAGGCACTCAAACTGTCTGTGAAGTGCCTCTCACAGAGTGACTGGGAGAAACTTCTCCAAAAATAACTCCGCGAACTGATCCCATGTCAAAGCTGGAGACCCTGCTGGTCTAGATAGACAAAAATCCCTCCACCGAGTCTTGGCGGATCCTGCAAGCCGTAAGGTTGCAAAATCGACCCCGTTGGTCTCCACTATACCCATGGTCCTGAGATCTCATGACAGCTGAATAGAAAATCCTGTGGATCCTCTGATAAAGCACCACTGAAAGTGGTGGTGAAGAGCTTGGAGAACCGATAAAATCTCCACAAAGCATCTAAAGACATAGCTGCTCCATCACCGGCCTAAGCTGTAATACCTGACTGAGCTGCCACAGCTGGCTGAACCACTAGGACATGAGTCCGGGGAGCTACCTACTCTGGAGTACGTGTAGCAGGAGTCTGAACCCCTCCCCTAGCCTAAGAAGTGGCTAGTGCTACTGGCAGTAAACCCGCTCTAGTGACACTCTCCATAAAGCCTACCAATCTGACTAGAGCGTCCTGAAGATCTGGGGTGACCATAACCCATCCTGAGACCTAAGCTGGGCCCACTGGAGCTGCTGGGGCTGGAACCTCCTCATCGTAGTCAATATGAGGCTCCACCTCTGAAAAATGCTTCTCGGGGCTGAGCTCTGCCCCTGCTTCGACCTCTGGCACGACCTCGGCCTCTGCCCCTCGCAGGAGCTGCTGCGTGGGGCTCGGGCTGCTACGTGGTAGTAGAAGAAGCACGTGTTCTCGCCACCTGCGAAAGAACAGAGTAGAAAGACAATCAGTATTTGAGAAACAGAATCGCACGACAAGAAAGAACAAAAGTGAAACATTTCCTAACTCCGTAGCCTCTAGGGATAAATACAGACGTCTCCGTACCGATCCCTCAGACTCTACCAAGTTTGTCCGTGAATAGCGAGACCTATGCAGCCTAGAGCTCTGATACCAACTTGTCATGACCCGGACATCCAACTATCGGGAGTCGCGATGGCACCTACTGTCGGAGCTAGGAAAGCCAAACACTCAAACTTTTTGAAAGGCAACACAACAGTAATACAATAGCAACCCTTTAAATGAAAGCGGAAGTCTTTATAACATAAGTAAATGAAACCTAAAAATGCGGAAGTTTAATATTTACTACCCAAGACTGGAGTCGCTATCTCACGAACTGCTAACGAATACTACAAACAAGTCTGAATAGAAAGAAAATGCACAGTGTCTGTCTCGATACAATGAAAACAAATAGAAAATATAGAAGAGGGACTCCGACATGCGAACGCCAGCTAGGCTACCTCGTAGTCCCTGGACTGAAGTCAGCTCCCACTCGATGTGCTACTACTGTGGTCCAAAAGCTGCTTCGGTACTGTGATCTGTGCAAAAAACACAGAAGTGTAGTATCAGCACAACCGACCCCATGTGTTGGTAAGTGCCTGGCCTAACCCCGGCGAAGTAGTGACGAGGCTAGACAAGACTACAAATTCAACCTGTGCAGTTCAATATATATGCATATGCAATAAAAGGGAAGAAATACCGAAACTAAACAGTTAAAAGGAAGGGAAGCATGCTATGGGGGAATATAATCAGAGTATAAAAGTCATCAACTTAATTAAGAAGTAGGGGCACAACAATAACTAACAAAGAACAGGAAAATACAATCGTTGCACGACATCAACCTTCGTGCTTTTACTCTCCTCCTCACCCAAAGTAAACCAGTACAATGCACGGCATCACAGTCAACCAATAGTTGAATGATCTTAGCAAGCATATACTCGGGGTGATCCTACGTCACCCTATCTCACATAGGTCCGATAGCACAAAATCGATGAAATTTCACAGTCCATCTGAACCATAGAACTACCTTTTCACTTCAAAAACCATCAATACGATCACAACCTCACACCTATACTTTGGATAATTTTGAACCAGCTGTGCTAACGCATACCTGCAACCTCTACCACATAATCTAAATACTCGAAACCATGGCCTCTATTCACAGCAGTGTCCTACGATAACCAGATACCGATAGAAAACCTCTTATTAGCTAAAGTCTTATTTCATAACTTTCATATACTGCCAAAGATAAATAAAACACGCGATAAACCGAAACCATTCCTCATATCACCCATACATGAAGCCACTCCCATTTTGACTAATACCCCAACAGATTTCCGTGCCAAACCTCGATATTAACCTTCTAACAAGCTGAAATCCCATCTGTTTGCATTCATTAATGAATCAAATGATCACCTCGAATCCAATACACCACTCTGGTGATATGACACAGCAACACAAGCCTAAGCCACAACTTGCATCATACGCGCACCAATAAGAAACGGTCCGAACATACTCAAATCATGGCAATTGATTCAAACGAAAGAGTTGTACCTCAAGCTCATCAGTACCATCAACACAAGGCTGAGACCCCGTCTCACATCATAGAAATAGAATACCCGAGTCTACCTCGAAGGGTCATAACTTCGCGTAGCCTCGCTACAATGCGCGATCCTATCCAAACACTATTACACATGAAACACCTCAAGTCATTATGATCAAAATTGACCACCACACACATTTGATGTCTGAAGCAAAAGCAATTCATTACACCTTCGGTGAAACAAATAACATATGACACACAACCCGATAGGTCATAGCCCACACTCTATTTACCAAGCAACACTTAATTACTCTTCCCGCTCGACTTCCACTATGAATCCCCAATAGAACTGCACCACGTGTGCCCATAATGCACAAATCATAACGCCTCACAGCACATAAAGGTAACTCATAGATCTCCCCAGATCACTAACACATTCAACAATAATCAAGTCAACCTATCCCTCAACAATACAACTCGGGACTAACCAAGGTAACTCAAGCTAAATACGTAGCCACATTGTCCTGCCAACGAACTCAATACCAAGAAGCCTGAAGCTACTCCTCCCACTACTATAACTCTTGTCAAAGCCGTACGATACGGTGCCCGACACTGAATAGATACCAAAATCCACAATCTCACCCGGCGACATGCCCGACCACAAGAAATGCATCCGAAAAGGTCCCTCAATACCGGAACTGAATCAATGGTAGAAACATCTGCACTAACATACGCCACGAAGGCCAAATTAAGAAAAGCAATCCTTCCCAGCCATCGGCTGATCTTTGGAATACAAACCACTCTGCTATAACGTAATCTGATGTGCCTCGCCATGCAACCTGTGGAATTTTCCGACATAGCCCATAGCACATTAATCTAGAATAACCCAACACTGAGGCAACCAGTCTACACCCCAATATCGTATCCAAAATCCAAGATACCAAGCAAAGAAAGATCCACTAGGCCTCCAAATCCTAATAGCCACTAAACGGTTTCGAATACACATGATCCAAAACCATGACATAGACTGCATCTGAGAACTCCCAGTCTCCAACTCCATATAGCACACGAATCACTGTACCTGATCCCAAATTCCGTCGTATTAATACATATCACACATCAGGCACCCATTCATTCCACGAAAGATATTCTAAAATTTCCCCGTGCCATTACAAACTCAAATATCCGCAATAGATCCAACAAGAAAATGCCGTAATACCACCAAAGTATTATCAGTTTACATTACCTTCCCCTTTTACCGAACATATACCCCCATCAAATCACTAAAATAGTAATACCATTTTCCTTAATCATCTGAAGATTGATTCTTAAGTCACCTACAGCTGCCCGTGCTGCCAAGAATTTAATAACTTTCATTCTAAACTGAACTGAAACCTTACACACACAAATCCTAATCCTCCATAACATATCGCATATACCATACCACACTAGTAATATATGAGAACTCCGTCTCCCTTCCTAACCACAAATACCTACGTACTCCATTAGTGAAGAACTCTCCATCAATCATTCTAGAAGAGAAACCATTATGCATTCCATGCTTCGCATGCCCATATACAATATATACGTCTCTAAACCACGATAAGACTCAACAAAAACTCTCTCCTAATTCCATTGCACAAGCTAAACTGCCAGGACTGAATCCTTCTACCTGAACCAAGCTAAGCAAACTGTCAGAACTCAAGAGCCTTGCTGCACAATACCTGTAAAAGTTCATTACCTCGAACACATACAAAGAAGTGATCATATCCTTACCATACCGATTCGGTCTACCATAAAGCTACTCCGTCTATCTAGTTTCCCTTCTGATTCATCATCAACTTGATATTCCTCCCTCGTCGTAGCATCACAATGCCTCAATCCAGGCTTACCACGCGAGGCTCGAACATAAGACTACACTGACTATGACCCTTAGGCCACTAGATACTCTCTCAACAGTTCCCAAAAATACCCTACTCTGAAGAACTTCCTACAAATCTAAATCTGTTACCTTTACTCTCCAGATACTGATACATAGAATCCCATAATTAACATAAAACATCACAAGTTTTGATCTTTTCTAATGGAAACACAATCTCTAGCCACATACACAACCTTAAGACACCTAAGTATTACATGCAAAATCTTGAACACAATAAAACCATTCTCGAGAGTCATTCACTCTTATACAACTGCAAATTACTTGACTTAACGAACAGAACCACGTGTGCCTTATAGCACTCCGACACTGCCGAACATGATCTCATACCAATACAAACAACTATCCTACTTCTCTTTATGGTGAGCATTTTTTTTATCAACAACAGCTCAAGACATCCTATTATTTTCACCCATTTACAAAGCACCATATAACCTTTGTCAAAATTTTGCTTCACTCGTGCCATTCTCGGCATCAATTCCTGCAACCAGAACCGATCCGCCAGTATACCTCGAAAAGGAACCAACATAACACATAACCGTGCAATCAGCTAATCACAGCAACCTCCCCAACTTGGCTCGAAGCCATCTATCAGGACACATTAAATTACCCATAATACTTTTACTCTAATGATGCCACAATATTATTGTGAGATTAAACTCAAATCATCTACTAGTTTATTAAAATACAGATCATCTGGTACTAAAATCCTCTGCAAACCTCGCATTCATCCCCACATCAGTGGAGTCCACTCTCTTAAGCGACCCAAATTTTCAAATTACAACACGTACCTTTCAATTGCATATGGGATCTTCTAATGTACACATAAGGATCATACAACTCAAGAACACTCCGCAGGAGATAACCCACCCGCTTCGCCTCAATTTAGTATTTCAGCATACCTCCCACCGTCATTAACATAATAGAGCCAATTTAGTCTTCCTGAGTCTGAACTCACACCGCCACAAATATTGCACTTAACATTCCAATTAGGAGATACGAAAATATTCTTCACGCACCCATAATTCGGGTTACACATCAAATCACAATAGGGATCGAACACATAATAGTTCACCTATTATTTAGCAGACTCCTTCATCACTACCAAGTTCACATGGATACATCTCGCAGTACTAACATACTCATCACATAGATATCCAACCGCCATTCCGGCTAATAGGGACAATACTTATAAGTTCAAAACATTTGCTCACACAATCAGCACCTCGGTGCTCAAGCCATAGGCAAAGATCCGACCTCAAGTCCTCCAGACTGGCCAAACATATTCACAAAGATTACCTCTCGCCCCTCGATCGGGGAATCATAAATCAACAAGGCACATATAATACTAAGCGCACACGTGCGCATACCGACGTGTGGAAGGAATTTCAAGAGTTATATCTCAAGCTGAATCAAGTACGCACGATAAGAATTCCAAGAATGGGAAGTTCTTCCTAAAGGTTCTGCAGCCTCTCGAGGATAAATACAGACGTCTCCATACCGATCCACGAGACTCTACTAAACTTGCTCATGACTCGTGAGACCTAATAACCTAGACTCTAATAACAACTTGTCACGACCCAATTCTCTAACCCGATCGTGATGGCGCCTCTCGTGGAGACAAGGCTAGCCAGTTATCCCAATTCATCTCTTTAACAGGTATTAAACATAAATGAATAGAAGATTACATCTTAATGGCATTGAAAACTGTTAACTACAACTCAACACGACCCGACCGGGGTGTCACAAGTCACGAGCATCTAAAGAAGAATAAACGCAACTATAGGGCCAATAATAATATACAAAGAAAATTCTGGAATCAAAGGACAAAGTCCGGTGCCGCGAACGTCGGTGGTCACCTTGCTCAGCTACAATAGTAATACATTCAGTCCGCTAGTAACCCGCTGCCGGGTAAACAATACCTGCAACTGCACGCGAGATGCAAGGAGTAAAGTGAGTACTCCAACTCAGTGAGTAATAAGAGTATATAATAACTAAACGGTAACAAATCAAGTAAGAACACTCCATCATGCTATATAGGACAGTAAAACCTTTTGAGAAAACAGTAAAACCGTGAAAATCATTTAGAAATACCTAGCTTAGTAAAAAACCTCTTTTGAAAATATTCTTTGTCCAACAGTTAAGCATATGAATTCTATATCAGGTAGTGCAAGTCCGCACACAAGTCAGCCCCTCGGGCACAACACTCTATTAACAAATAACACCAGGGTATCTGGTACACAGTGCAAGAAATAGCATGGATGCCAATGATATGAGAGTGTTGAATGTCATGCCATGTAGTACACACAAGAATCAATGCATCAATGCAATGCAATGCACATAACCGCTGCGGCGCGCAGCCCGATCCATTTGTTTACCCGCGGTCACTGTGGGGGTTAAGACTCCGGAGGGGCTTCTACAGCCCAAACGCAATATCAATATCACACCGCTGCGGCATGCAGCCCGATCAATCCTCAGTCCAGAAATGCACATGCAACATTGCTGCGGTGCGTAGCCCAATCTATGCTCAGTCTAGAAATGCACATAAGCCACTTGGGCAATATCAAATAACAATTCACAGTTCAAACGACTATAACATGTTGTTTAAGTTCTCAAATCTTAGAAAAATTGCTGAGTTTACAAATTAGTTTTAAATCGCAAGAACGAGATCAAATTGTATGCACAAATAATGCGAAAATACTGATATCGATCCCTGAAGGTTTCATATAGTTATCATGAAGCCCAAACATGGCAATTAACCCAGATTATGATGATAACAAGTAGTTCGGTCAAATACACGGTAAAATCAACAACCGGGACGGACCAAGTCACAATCTCCAATGGTGCTCTACCCCACGCTCATACCTGGCGTGCAAGTCACCTCAATACAGCACTATGATGTGCAAATCCGGGGTTTCAAGTCCTCAGGATATCATTAACAAGTATTACTCACCTCGAACCGGCAAAATCTCTAGCTTGCTATGCCTTTGCCCCTCAAACCAGCCTCCACGTGCGTCGAATCTAACCAAAAACAGAGCGAATACATCACAATATGCCAATGGGATAACACCCAATCGAAAACAATCGAAATATAGCAAAAATCTTGAAACTAGCAAAACTCGAGCCTCGGGCCCGCTTCTCAAAAATTATAAAACTCACATTACTGGATTCCTCGTCTCGCCACGAGTCCATACATATCAAGAACTCCCAAATCCGAGCTCAAATGACCTATCAAATCCCAATTTGAAATATCAAGACTCAAGCCCTAGCATGGCCCCTTTTTAGTGTATTTCAACCAATTGTCATGTTAAATCTAACATAATATCGCGTATTTAGGCTAAAGAACTTACCTCCAATCAATCCTCCTTGAATCCCTCTTCAATTAGCTCTCCCAAGCTCCAAAATTGCTCAACAAGGAAGGAAAAAAATGTAGGCTCGCGGATGAAATATCAATTAAAACCCTTCTGCCCAGCTGGTATTTACTCTATGCGAATGCGAGGGTCCTCCCGCGTTCGCGATGAACAAATCTCGCCTCTGCCAAAAATACCCTTTGCGAACGCGGTTGCATCCACGCAAACGCGAATATATGGAAATCAATCTTACGCGAACGCGGACATCACCACGCGAATGCGAAGGGCAACAGCCCTGGAACCCAACTCATTATACGCGAACGCATTCCCCTTCACGCGAACATGATGTATGGTCTGCTTTCCTTACTCGATCATGAAGCCTCAGATGTGAACGTGAAGGCCGAAAAATCCCTACCTTATAATTCCTTCTACGGGTTCGAGTCTCACCAATGCGAACGCGAAGAACAATTCTTCTGCAATAAAATAACTGAAAATCTGCAATCTCTTAAGGCCAAGATTGGTCCGATTGACCATCCGAAATCACCCCGAGGCCCCCGGGACCTCAACCAAAAGCACCAACATGACCTATGACATCATACGAACTTGTTTCAATCTTCAAAACACATCAAACAACGCTAAAACCATTAAATCACATCGGATTCAAGCCTAAGTTTCTTCAAAACTTCCGAAATACGCATTTGATAAAAAAACCCAACCAAAACACCTCCAAATGACCTGAAATTTTGCCCACACATCCATTTTCTCCTAACGAAACTACTGAAACTCTCGAAATTCCATTTCGACCCTCGGATCAAAATCTCACATATCAACCGAAAATCGCCAAAATACTAACTTCGCCAATTCAAGCCTAATTCTACACCGGGTCTCCAAAATCACTTCTGATCACACTCCTAAGTTACAATTCATCCCCTGAAGCTAACCGAATCACCAGAAATCACATCTGAGCCCTCTAACTCAATAGTCAACATTCGGTTGACTTTTCCAACTAACATTCCCTTAAAGAGACTAAGTGTCTCATTTCTTATCAAAATCAACCAAATCAACTCTAATACACCACATACCGATAACGAAACATGAAGAAGCATGAAACGGGGGAAACGGAGCAATAGCACATGAGACGACGGGTTGGGTCGTCACAATCACCCTTCGTGCTTTTCCTCACATAACTCTCATTTCATGGCACGGAATGATCCTTCGTGCAAATATAATCAAATCGGAGCACGGAATGTCCATTTGTGCATAAATAATAAATAATGGCACAAAATGACCCTTCGTGCATAAATTATCAAAAATGCCACGGAATGACTCTTCGTGCATTATCACTCTTCCTCACCCAAATAGCAACCACAACCAAACAGGCGAGGGGAATAAACAGTAATGGGAAATGTCCCGGCAAGGTAAACACAAAGAAACAAATAAGTCCTGGCAAAGGAGCAATAACAATAACTTCCACATCCCGTCAAGGGAGATAATCAATATACTCAAGTCATCCCGGCAAGGGATTTAATCATATTTCTTACCAATTCTTTCATTTCTTACTCATTAGTGTTCATCGTTCGAGCCAACGCTCCAAAGAATTCACAAATTCACAATTTATACTCAAATCTTCACATTATGTAGAATCCATTAATTAGGTTGGAAGAGTCCCAAATATACCAAAAACAAGTAACAACAAAGACTCACGGTCATGCTAGACACCGGTGTATAGATACTCGTCACCATGCCTATACACCGAACTCGAACATTTAGCAAAAAACAATTAATGATACTCTAATCCTATTTCCTCAAGCCAAAGTTAGATCAAACACTTACCTCGGTCCAAAAGATAGCAATCAACTCTCCAATACCGCCTTTTCTCTAAAATCCGACTCCAAAACAATGACATCTAGGCACAATTAATTCAATGATATCAATTAGGGCTCAACAACATAATCCCAGAGACAAGAAATGAGTTTTCTAGAATTATTCCAAAAATACCAAAATTCGACATCGGGCTCAGATGGTCCAAACACGAGTCTTGGACAAAACTCAATCACCTAAAACCCCACGAGTCCAAATATATAATTTGTTTCAAGATTTGACCCCAAATTGAGGTTGAATCACCCAAAATTTCCAAAACCCTAACTCTACCCAGAACCCTTGATTTCCACTTTGAATTCATGATTTAAGGCTAGGAAATTAGTGATTAGATGAAGAAATTAGGAGAGAATGAAGTTAAGAACACTTACCTAGCAAGCTATGGAGGAAAAGGATCTTGAAATTAGTCTATGGGATGTTGGAGTGAAGATCTAGTGTGAAATAATGGCTAAATCATGCTACTGTTCTGTTTTAAGACTTAAAAATTCGATGGGCGAAAATGCCCTTCGCGTCGCGTGAACAGGGATGTGTTCGCGAAGGGTGCACAGGTCAAGGCATCGCATTCACGATTGGAAATATGCGAACGCGAAGAGGAAGAAGTTGGGGGTCCAAAGAACGTACTACGCGAAATCGAGGGGACCCACGCGAATGTGTTGAGTAGACTGGTCAACCTACGCGTTCGTGAACTGAAGGATGCGAAAGCGAAGAAGGGATTTCTGGGACCTTGAACTTGGTTTACGCGATTGCGATAGGGATGACGCAAACACGATGGAGGGGAATATCAAAGCACTGCGAACGCAAGCCTAGGGCCACATTCGCGAAGAACAAAAAGTCTGCAACAAAATATGGTCCTTTTCCCAAGTGTAAAAACATCCTGAACCACCTCCAATTCACTCACGAGCCCTCGGGGCTCTTAACCAATCACACACACTAACTCAATAATATTCTACGAACTTACTCGAGCGATCAAATCGCTAAAATAACATCAAAAACAAAGAATCAAACCTCAAAATCATCATTTTCATTTCAAACTTCTAAAATCTCTAACTTTAGATAATTAGGTCCGAAACACGTCAAACAATGTCCGATTTTGACCAAACTTCACAGAAAGCACTTAACACATATTTAAGACATGTACCGGGCGTCGGAACCAAAATATGAGCACAATACCATGGTCTTTTAACAAATTTTCATTTCCATTTTCCTTAAAAATTTTAGAAAAATAATTTAATAGAAAAATTCTTTACTCGAGTTCTAGACCTCGGATTTCGACTCCAGCAAATGCCCGAGTTCCATATTTTTCTACGGACCCTCCGAGACCGTCAAATCACGGATCCGGGTCCGTTTACCAAAAATATTGACCGAAGTCAACTTTAACCGTATTAATATCAAAATTCTTCAAATTTTTCACAGATTTCACAAAAATCGAGGTAACCACCAGTGAGGTTTTCAAGGCCTCAAAAGTGCGAAAAAGGAAGAAATTCGGTAATGACCCTTTGGGTGGTCACAATTTTAAAATCTTAAATATTAAAAATTAGCATATAAGGTATTGTACTCCAAATAATAGGTAATTGCAGTTATGTTTTTTCCCTATGAGTTCTTCCGTCTAATATTTTAGGGCTATTTTTGGTATATTAATATTGTATTTATACTTTTATAATAATGCATGCTCTACTTTTCTAACTAAATTTGGACAATATAGTACATTCTCAAATTAAATTAGTAATAGGACATAATAATACATTTTCAAATTAAATTAATAACAGAAATTTTTAAGACGTATATCCTAAAAGTAATAGGATTACATGACTAAATAATTACTACTTTTCCTAGCAGTGATTACTTTTTCTACGCTAATGGTGATACTAATTGTAGAAATTTTTTGCTGTAGTAAATTATAAAAATAGAAAAGTATAATTTAATAACTAACTTTTAAATAAATTACTTATCAATTTAAAATTAAGAATTGAAAATAGTTTGATATGAAAGAAAATATAGAGGCAAACCTGATATTGTATGATTAAAATATTAGGACAAAGAGTACAAAAGTTATCGTGTAGTTTTATCATCGAAAAAAATAGGATATAGATTATTCTTACGTTTATGCTTTTACATAATTTTGTGTTTTAGTTCATATTTTTAGATTGTCGATGGTTTTCTCTTTTCGTTTTAATTATTTTATATGAAGAAAATTTTTAATTAACTTTAATTGGACAACTTAAGAAAGTAATTATATTAATAGGATTCCTAAAGGTAATTATGTAGGATTCCTAACTTATAGTATTATATCCTAAAACTAATAGAATTATAAGACTAATATCTAGAATTTCGGTTATGTCCTTTTATTGTGAGTTATTATACTTAATACTATAAGGTTATTTTTGTAAACCGATATTGTACTCATATATATATATATATAAAAACATGCGTTTGTGACGACCCGACTCGTCGTCTCATGAGTTGCCGCTTCGTTTTCCCCATTTTATGCTTCTTAATGTTTCATTATCTGTATTTGGTGTGTTAGAGTTGATTTGGATTGATTTTGGTAGGAAATGAGGCACTTAGTCTCTTTAAGGAAGGCTTGTTTTGGAAAAGTTAACCGAACATTGACTTATGAGTTAGAAGGTTTGGATGTAATTTCCGGTGATCCGGTTAGCTTAGGGATGTGATTTGTGACTTAGGAGTGTGATCGGAATTGATTTTGGAGGTCCGGTGTAAAATTATGCTTGAATTGGCGAAATTAGTATTTTGGCGAATTCTGATTGATATGCAAGATTTTGATCTGAGGGTCGGAATGGAATTCCGAGAGTTGTTGTAGCTTCGATATGTGATTTGTTATGTGTGTGCAAAATTTCAGGTCGTTTGGTTGGGTTTTTTGATCGAAAGTGCATTTCGGAAGTTTAAAAAGAACTTAGGCCTGAATCCGATGAGAATTGATGATTTTAGTGTTGTTAGATGTGTTTTGATGATTAGAAGAAGTTT
This sequence comes from Nicotiana glauca, assembly GCA_026770625.1. NCBI lineage: Eukaryota > Viridiplantae > Streptophyta > Magnoliopsida > Solanales > Solanaceae > Nicotiana > Nicotiana glauca. Next base: position 31,484 of record MU696318.1, on the reverse strand, counting down.
GAATGAGGTTTTAGGATGCGTTGGTGCTTTTGGTTGAGGTTCCGAGGGCCTCAGGTGAGTTTTGGATAGTCGATCAGACCAATCTTGGCATTTTTAAGTTGCAGATTTTGCTGTCATGTTGTTACAGAGGATTAACCCTTTGCGTTCGCATATGGGTCATGGATTTGCGAATAAGGAATTTGAGAGGCTTTTGGATTACTCTTCGCGTTCGCATGTTTTGGTTCGCGATCGCGGAGGGATAGTTAATTGTGCTTCGCGTTCGCGTGGATATAGACGCGAACGCGTATAAGGAATTGAGCGCGAACGCGTATAAGGAATTGAGATTAGGGGGAATTTGAGCCTTCGCGTTCGCACCTGTGCTTTCGTGTTCGCATAGTGAGCTGTGATGAGGCTTCGTGTTAGCGGAACCTGGACCGCATTCTCAGAGGGCATTTTTGGGCTAATGGAATTGTGAGAATCGCGAATGCGAGAAAAGCCTCGCGTTCGCATAGAAGAAAAGGTCACCTGGGCAGACCTGTTTTTATAATATTTCATCCGCGAGTTTTTGTCATTTTTTCACCATTGTTGAGTATTTTGAGAGCTATTTGGGATAAATTGAAGATGGATTCAAGGAGGATTGATCGGAGGTAAGTTCCTTGGCCTAAATGCACGAGATTATGATAGATTTAACATGGAAATTGGTTGAAATTCACCAAAAAGGGGTAAAGCTAGGGCTTGAGTTTTTTATATTTCAAATTGGGATATGATAGGTCATTTGAGCTCGGATTTGGGAGTTCTTGATATGTATGGACTCGTGGCGAGTCGTGGAATCTGGTAATGTGAGTTTTGTAATTTTTCGAGAAGTGGGCCCGAGGCTTGGGTTTTGCTAGTTTCGAGATTTTTGCTATTTCTCGATTTTTTCGACTGGGTATTGTTCCCTAGCATATTGTGATGTATTCTCTCTATTTTTGGTTAGATGCGACACGTATGGAGGCCGATTTGAGGGGCAAAGGCATCGCGAGCTAGAGATTTCGCTTGTTCGAGGTGAGTAATACTTGTAAATGATATCCTGAGGGTTTCAAACCCCGAATTTGAACATCATAGTGCTGTATTGAGGTGATTTGCACGTCGGATATGAGCGTGGGGTAGAGCACCGTTAGGGATTGTAACTTGGTCTATCCCGGTTGTATATTTTACTGCGCATTTGACTGAAACCACTTGTCATCATCATAATGTGGGTTGATTTCCATGTTTTGGGCTTCGTGCCGACTATTTGAATCCTTCAGGGATTGGTATCACTGTTTTTGCATGACTTTGCATATTATATGATCTCGGTCCAGGGTTTTAATACGGTTTTGCAAACTCAGCCATTTTTTTAAGATTTGAAAAACTTAAACAATATTTTATTGACGTTTCGAGCTGAGAACTCTTATTTTTAAATTGCCCAAGTGGCTTATGTGCATTTCTGGACTGAGCATGGATCGCGCTGCGTGCCACAGCAGTGTTATAGTGATTTCTAGTTATATGGTTGGCACGGGCTGTGTGCCGCAACGGTACTGTATTAATATTGAGGTCGAGGGCCTAGTTTATGCCACGCGATGGCTTGATTATTGCGCTTGGGCTGTAGGAGCATTGATTATTGCGCTTGGGCTGTAGGAGCCCCTCCGGATTCTGTACACACCCCCAGTGAGCGTCGTCGACGATAAACATATGGTTGGCTCGGACTGCATGCCGCAATGGGTAACTGAGTGTACTGGTCATATGCATTGCATTGCTCTCATGCATTGGTTCCTGTTGTATTACGTGTCATGACATTCAGCGCTCTCATTTCATTGGCATCCATGTTACTTCTTGCACTTGTGTTATTTGTTGATGAAATGCTGAGCCCGATGGGATGACTTATGTGCCGACTTGCACTAGTTGTTTCGCATTCATTTGCTTAACTGTTGAAAAAGATATTTTCAAAAGAGGTTTTAACTTAGCCCAAATGTTTTCTAAAGGATTTCACGGTTTTACTGTTTCCTCAAAGAGTTGTACTGCTCTATATGGCATAGTGGAGTGCCTTACGTGATTTTTTGCTGCTCAGTTATTATTTAATTTTATTACTTATTGAGTTGGAGCACTCACTTTACTCCCTGCACCTCGCGTGCAGTTGTAGGTATTTGTTACCCGGTAGCGGGTTTGAGCTGATTGAGGATTTGGTTATTGTAGCTGAGCAAGGTGACCTCCAGCGTTCGTGGCACCGGACGTTGTCTTTAGAATTTTCCAGAATTTATTTTTGGTATATTATTGGCCTGTAGTTGTGCTCAGGTTTCTTTAGATGCTTATGACTTGTGATACCCCGGTCGGGTTGTGTTGGGTTGTAATACTGGTTATTACTGTCGTTAAGTTGTAGTTATCTATTCATTTATGTTTAATAATTGTTAAAGAGACGATTTGGGTTAGTTGGCTGGCCTTGTCTTCACGAGAGGTGCCATCACGACCGGGTTTGGAAATTGGGTTGTGACAAGTCGGTATCAGAGCCTAGGTTACTAGGTCTCACGAGTCATGAGCAGGTTTAGTAAAGTCTCGCGAATCGGTACAGAGACGTCTGTATTTATCCTCGAGAGGTTGCAGAACCTTTCGAAAAACTTCACCTTCTTGAATTCTTATCGTGCGTCCTTAATTCAGCTTGAAAATAAACTCTTTAAATTCCTTCCACGCATTTGTATGCGCCCCTTAGCGCTCAGTATCAGATGTGCCTTGATGGCTTGTGATTCCTCGATCAAGGGGTGAGATGTAATCTCCGTGAGTTTGATGTCGAGCCACTTTGGAGGAATCGAGGCCGAATCTTGCCTATGGCTTGAGCACTGAGGTGCTGATTATGTGAGCAAGTATTTTGAACTTATACGTTTAGTATTATCCCTATTAGCCATAATGGCGGTTGGGTATTCATGTTATGAGTATGGTAGTACTGCGAGATGTAATTATAAGACTTGGTAGTGACGAAGAAGTCTGCTGGATAATAGATGAACTATGAAGTGATTCGTTTCCTATTGTGATTTGATGTGTAGCCCGAATATGGGTGCGTGAAGAATATTTTCGTGTCTCCTAGTTGGGAAGTGAAGTACATTTCATGGGGCGATATGATATCAGACTCAAGAAGACTAATGACTGTGTAATGTATATGATGGTAGAAGGTGTGCTGAAATACTAAATTGAGGCGAAGCTAGTGGATTATCTCTTGCGGAGTTCTCTTGAGTGGTATGATCCTTATGTGTATATTACAACATCTCCTGTGTAATTGAAGGGTATGTGTTGAAATCTGATAATTCGGGTCACGTAAGAGAGTGGACTCAGTTGATGTGGGGATGAATGCGAGGTTTGCAGAGGATTTCAGTACTAGACAATCTGTGTTTTCACAAGCTTGTAGGTTATTTGAGTTTAATCTCACTATGATATTGTGACATCATTAAAGTAAAAGTGATAGGAGTTGTTAAGTGTGTCTTGATATATGGCTTCGAGCCAAGTTGGGGAGGTTGCTATTGATTAGCTGATTGCACAGTTATGTGCTATGCTGGATCCGTATTGAGGTATGCTGGCGGATCAGTCCTGGGTGCAGGAATTGAGCCGAGGATGGCACGAGTGAATCAAAATTTTGGCAAAGGTTATATGGTGCTTCGTAGATGTGAGGAAATAATAGGATGTCTCGAGCTGTTGTTGATAAGGGATGCTTAGTGTATAGAGAAGGAAGATGTTTGTTCGTACTGGGATGAGATCATATCATGTGGTGTCAGAGTGCTAATAAGGCACGAGTGGTTCTGTTCGATAAGTCAGGTAATTTGCAGTTTGTATAAGAGTGGACTTTTGAGAGTGGTTTAAATGTGTTCAGGATTCTACATGTAGCACTCAGGTGTTTTAAGCTTGTGTATGTGACCAAAGACAGTGTTTTCATTAGAAAAGGTCAAGACTTGTGGTATTTTTATGTTAATTATGGGATTCTATGTATCAATATCTAGAAGGTAAGGGTAGCAGACTTAGATTCGCAGGAAGTTCTTCAGAGTAGGGTATTTTAGAATGTGGTATTTTTGGGAATAGTTGAGAGTGTATTCAGTGGCCTAAGGGTCATAGTTAGTATGGTCTTATGTTCGAGTCTCTTGTGGTAAACTTGGGTTGAAGTATTATGGTGCTAGAGCAAGAGGGAATATCAAGTTGATGATGAATCAGAAAGGAAATTAGATAGATGGAATGGCTTGATAGTAGACTGAATCGGTATGGTAAGGATATGATTAATTCTTTGTATATGTTCGAGGTAATGAGCCCTTACAGGTATTGTGCGGCAAAGCTTTTGAGTTCTGACAGATTGCTCAGCTTGGTTTGGATAGAAGGATTCAGTCCTAAAAGTTTAGCTTGTACAAATGGAATTGGGAGAGAATTCTGGTTGGGTTTTACCGTGGTTTGGAGATGTATATATCTTTCTATGGGTATGCGAAGCATGGAATGTGTAATGATTTTTCTTCTAGATGGGATTGACGGAAGATCTTGGCTAGATGCGTTACAGTTCAGTTCGGAAAATAAGTTCATAAAGTATTCTTGGGCAAAGGGTAGCCTCAAATAATCAAGGAAATGGTACTGCTAATTGGAAGTGATTTGATGAGAGTATATGTCTTGGAAGAAGAGTAATGTGATTGGACTAATGATACTTCGGTAGTATTGCGGCACTTTCTAGCCAGATCGACTACTGATATCTGAGTTTATTTGATGGCACAGGGGAGTTTTAGAATATCTTTCGTGGAATGATTGGGTACATGAGGTGTAATGTGTATTCATACTGCGAAATTTGGGATCAGGTATAGTGATTCGTGTGCTATATAGAGTTGGAGACTGGGAGTTCTCAGGTACAGACTATGTAGTGGTTGTGGACCGTGCGTATTGGTACCATTAGTGGCTATTGGGATTTGGAGGCCCGAATGGATCTTTATATTAGATTTTGGATATGATATTGGGATGTAGACTGGTTGTCTCAGTGTTGGGTTATTCTAGACTATTGTGTTGTGGGCTATGTCGGAAAATACCACAGGTTGCGTGGCGAGATGCACGAATTATGTTCTAGCAAAGTGGTTTGTATTCCAAAGACCAGCAGGCGGCTGGGGAGGACAAATTTTCTTAATTGGGCCTTCGTGGCTAATGTCAGTGTAGAGGTTTCTACCAGTGATTTAGTTCCAGTATTGAGAGGCTCTTTTTGGATGCGTTCTTGTGGCCGGGCATGTCGCCGGGCGAGGTTGTGGATGTCGATATTGATTTGGTGTCGGGCACTGTATCGTACGGCTCTGGCAGAAGTTATAGTAGTAGAAGGAACAACTTCAGGATTCTTGATATTGAGTTCGTTGGTAGGCCGATGTGGGTACGTATCTGGCTTGAGTTAGCTTGTTTAGTACCGAGGTGAATTGTTGACGGATAAGTTGATTCGATTGTTATTGAACTTGTTAGTGATCTGGGAAGATCTATGAGTTGCTTTTTCTGTGCTGCGAGGTGTTATGATTTGTTGGATATGAGCACCTGTGGTGCGGTTCTATTGAGGATTCATAGAGAAAGTCGAGCGGGAAGAGTAATTGAGTGTTGCTCGGTAAATGGAGTATTGGTTATGGCCTATCGGGTTGCGTGTCATATGTTATTTGTTTCATAGTGGATGTAATGAATTTCTTTGGTTTCATACATCAAAATGTGTGTGGCTGTCGATTTTGATCATAGTGACTTGAGGTGCTTTATGTGTAACAGTGTTTGGATAGGATCTCACATTGTAGCAAGGCTACATGGAGTTATGACCCTTCGGGGTAGATTCAGGTATTTTATTTCTATGATGTGAGATGGGGTCTCAGCCTTGTGTTGTAATGGTACTGATGAGCTTGAAGCACAACTCTTTCGTTTGAGTCATTCGTCATGATTCGAGTATGTTCAGACCGTTCCTTATCGGTGCGTTTATGATGCAAGTTGCGGCTTTGGCCTGTGTTGAGGTGTCATATCACCAAAGTGGTGTGTTGGATTCGAGGTGATCGTTGGAGTCATTAATGAATAAGAACATATTTGATTTCAGCTTGTTAGAAGGATAATACCGAGGTTCGATTCGGAAATCTGTTGTGGTAATAGTCAAAGAGAAATGGCTTCATGAATGGTTGATCTGAGAAATGGTTACGGTTTGCTGTGTGTTTCATTTATCATTGGTAGTATATGAAAGTGTTGGAATAAGACTTTATCTAATAAGAGGTTTTCTATCGGTATTTGGTTATTGCGGGCAACTGTTATGAATAGAGGCTATTTTTGTGAGTGGTTGGACTATGTGGTATATCATATGATTTCACCTGAGGTTGCAGGTATGGGTTATTACAGCTGGTTCGGGATTATTCAAAGTATAGGTGTGAGGTTTTGATCGTATTAATGATTTCAGAGGTTAAAGGGTAGTTCTATGATTTATGAGCTAGACTGAATTGGGTAATTTTAGCTATGTTGTGCTATCGGACATATATGAGATAGGGTGACGCGGGATCACCCCCGAGTATATGCTTGGTAAGGTTATTCAGCTATTGTTTGGCTTCTAGAACAACTCTGGCAAGATCGAGGATGAGCGTTGGTTTAANGGGTGACGCGGGATCCCCCCCCCCCCCCCGCGTATATGCTTGGTAAGGTTATTCAACTATTGGTTGGCTTCTAAGACAACTCTGGGTACGCTCGAGGACGAGCGTTGGTTTAAGTTGGGGAGGATGTGACGCCCCGACCCGTCGTCTCATGTGTTGCTGCTCCGTTTCCCCATTTTATGCTTCTTAATGTTTCATTGTCTGTATTTGGTGTGTTAGAGTTAATTTGGATTGGTTTTGGTAGGAAATGAGGCACTTAGTCTCTTTAAGCAAGGCTTGTTTTGGAAAAGTCAACCGAACGTTGACTTATGAGTTAGAAGGTTCAGATGTGATTTCTGGTGATCCGGTTAGCTTCGGGATGTAATTTGTGACTTAGGAGTGTGATCGAAATTGATTTTGGAGGTACGGTGTAAAATTAGGCTTGAATTGGCGAAGTTAGTATTTTGGCGAATTCCAGTTGATAGGCAAGATCTTGATCCGAGGGTCGGAATGGAATTTCGAGAATTGTTGTTGCTTCAATATGTGATTTTTGATGTGTGTATAAAATTTCAGGTCATTTGGACGTCGTTGGTTGGGTTTTTTGATCAAAAGTGCATTTCGGAAGTTTAAAAAGAACTTAGGCTTGAATCCGATGAGAATTGGTGATTTTAGTGTTGTTAGATGTGTTTTGATGATTAGAACAAATTTGAATGAGGTTTTAGGATGCGTTGGTGCTTTTGGTTGAGGTCCGGAGGGCCTCATATGAGTTTCGGATGGTCGATCGAACCAATCTTGGCATTTTTAAGTTGCAGATTTTGCTGTCATATTGTTGCAGAGGATTAACGCTTCGCGTTCACATAAGGGTCATGCGTTTGTGAATAAGGAATTTGAGAGGCTGTTGGATTACTTTTTGCATTCGCGTGTTTTGGTTCGCGATCGCGGAGGGATAGTTAATTGTGCTTCGCGTGGATATAGCCATGAACGCGTATAAGGAATTGAGCTTAGGGGGAATTTGAGCCTCCGCGTTCGCACCTGTGCTATCGCGTTCGCATAGTGAGCTGTAAGGAGGCTTCGCGTTAGTGGAACTTGGACCGCATTCACGGTGGTCATTTTTGGGCTGATGGAATTTTGAGCATCGCGAACGCGAGAAAGGCCTCGCGTTCGCGTAGAAGAAAAGATCACCTGGGTAGACCAGTTTTTATAATATTTCATCCGCGAGTTTTAGTCATTTTTCCACCATTGTTGAGTATTTTGAGAGCTCTTTGGGACAAATTGAAGAGGAATTCAAGCAGGATTGATTGGAGGTAAGTTCCTTAGCCTAACTACACGAGATTATGATAGATTTAACATGAAAATTGGTTGAAATTCACCAAAAAGGGGTAAAGCTAGGGCTTGAGTTTTTTATATTTCAAATTGGGATTTGATAGGTCATTTGAGCTCGGATTTGGGAGTTCTTGACATGTATGGACTCGTGGCAAGACAAGGAATTCGGTAATGTGAGTTTTGTAATTTTTTGAGAAGTAGGCCCGGGGCTCGGGTTTTGCTAGTTCCGAAATTTTTGCTATTTCTCGACTGTTTTCGATTGAGTATTGTTTCCTTAGTATATTGTGATGTATTCGCTCTGTTTTTTGGTTAGATGCGACACGCATGGCGGCCGATTTGAGGAGCAAAGGCGTCGCGAGCTAGAGATTTTGCCAGTTTGAGGCGAGTAATACTTGTAAATGATATCCTGAGGCTTTGAAACCCCGGATTTTCACATCATAGTGCTGTATTAAGGTGTCTTGCACGCCGGATATGAGCGTGGGGTGGAGCACCGTTTAGGGATTATGACTTGGTCTGTCCCGGTTGTTGATTTTACTGCGTATTTGACTTAAACCACTTGTTATCACCATAATTTGGGGTGATTGCCATGTTTTGGGCTTTGTGCCGACTATTTGAATCCTTCAGGGATTGGTATCACTTTTTTTGCATTACTTTGCATATTATATGTTCTCGGTCCAGGGTTTTAATATGATTTTGCAAGCTCAGCCATTTTTCTAAGATTTGAAAAACTTAAACAATATTTTATTGATGTTTCGAGCTGAGAACTGTTATTTTTAAATTGCCAAAGTGGCTTATGTGCATTTCTTGACTGAGCATGGATCGGGCTGCGCGCCACAGCAGTGTTATAGTGATTTATGGATATGTGGTTGGCTCGGGCTGCGCGCCGCAGTAGTACTGTATTAATATTGAAGTCGAGGGCCTGGTTGATGCCACGAGATGGCTTGATTATTGTGCTTGGGCTGTAGGAGCCCCTCCGGAGTCTGTACACACTCCCAGTTATCGCCGTCGACGATAAACATATGGTTGGCTCAGACTGCACACCGCAGTGGGTACCTGAGTGTACTGGTCATATGTATTGCATTGCACTCATGCATTGGTTCTTGTTGTATTATGTGTCATGACATTCATCACTCTCATTTCATTGGCATCCACGTTACTTCTTGCACTGGTGTTATTTGTTGATGGAGTGCTGAGCCCGAGGGGCTGACTTATGTTCCTACTTGCACTAGCTGTTTCGCATTCATTTGCTTAACTGTTGAAAAAGATATTTTCAAAAGAGGTTTTAACTTAGCCCAGATATTTTCTAAAGGATTTCACGGTTTTACTGTTTTCTCAAAGAGTTGTACTGCTCTATATAGCATAGTGGAGTGCCTTACATGATTTCTTGCTGCTCAGTTATTATTTACTTTTTTTACTCGCTGAGTTGGAGTACTCACTTTACTCCCTGCACCTCGCGTGCAGTTGCAGGTATTTATTATCCGGTAGCGGGTTTGAGCTGATTGAGGATTTGGTTATTGTAGCTGAGCAAGGTGACCGCCAGCGTTCGCGGCACCTGACGTTGTCTTTAGAATTTTACAGAATTTATTTTTGGTATATTATTAGCCTGTAGTTGTGCTCAGGTTTCTTTAGATGCTCATGACTTGTGACACCCCGGTCGGGTTGTGTTGGGTTGTAATACTGGTTATTACTGTCGTTAAGCTGTATTTATCTATTCATTTATCTTTAATAATTGTTAAAGAGACGATTTGGGTTAGTTGGCTGTCCTTGTCTTCACGAGAGGTGCCATCACGACCGGGTTTGGAAATTGGGTCGTGACAGCATTCCACGTTAAATTCTGTCAATTTTACATTACAAAAAATGTTAGATAATATTATTTGTAATTACGTAACATTTGTTGTATGCGATACAAAATTAACACTATAGTATAAGATTGATCCAACATTTGAAATAAAGAGACCATATATCTTTATTCATTGCCACTTACAAATATACAGATGCTAAAAATTGTTACTGAAAGTTTAATTGTACCTATATCAATAAAAAAATTATTGTAAAAATTTGCTTTTATTGTGCCTTTTTAATATAGGAACGTGAATAAACTTTTAATCTTTGAATATATCAATAAATATATAAAAAAATATATTACTTGTTAGCCGTGCATTCTATCTACATTGCTTCTTTGTACACACTTGTTCTCTTTTGAAAACAAATTCTAATTATTCTAACATGTACAATTAAGTAGTGGCATCAATTTTGCAATTCGATCGAAGCCGCATTGTAATTAAAACGAAAGTTCCAACTATAAATTTTGTCCTAACATTTCCATTTTTTTTGGTAGAAGCCGATTTTATTTCTTAGAAGTTTGTGTTATAGACTCACTAACTTACTTGATATGCTCAATTTTTATTCACATTAATTTATTCACCATACTAAAGCTTGGTGTTATTATAAACTCTTTTAAATATGTGTGAGAGTAATTATTTTATAATTCAGTACTAAAATTCCCAATTTCAATGAACTCCACTCCAAAAATTTACTACGCTTCCTATGCTAATTAGTTTAGATTCCGTCAAAATAGCATGGTATAGTCAGTTTTCGCAATGGTCAATTAAAAATAGCCAGCATTTACCAAGTCAATGAAAAATAGCCACTATTTTGCTGCAACAGAGATCGGGCCTGTATAATATACAGGAGTTCAGTGCATTTGTGTACGAACTCCAGCATATTATGTTGGACCGATATTGTGACGACCCGACCCGTCATCTCATGTGTTACTACTCCGTTTCCCCCATTTTATGCTTCTTCAGGTTTATTATCAGTATTTGTTGTGTTAGAGTTGATTTGGACTGGTTTTGGTAGAAAATGAGACACTTAGTCTCTTTAAGGAAGGCTGATTTTGGAAAAGTCAACCAGACGTTGACTTATGAGTAGGAAGGTTCGGATGTGGTTTCCGGTGATTCGGTTAGCTTCGGGGGATAATTTGTGACTTAGGAGGACGATCAGAATTGATTTTGGAGGTCCGGTGTAGAATTAAGCTTGAATTGGCGAAATTAGTACTTTGGCGAATTCCGGTTGATAGGTGAGATTTTGATCCGAGGTTCAGAATGGAATTCCTAGAGTTTTTGTAGCTTGGTTAGGTGATTTTTGAGATGTGTGCAAAATTTCAGGTCATTCAGACGTCGTTTGGTCGGGTTTCTGATCGGAATTGCATTTCGGAAGTTTTGAGAAACTTAGGCTTGAATTCGATGAGTTTTGAGTAATTTGATGTTGTTTGAGGTATTGTGATGATTCGAGCAAGTTTGGATGATGTTTTAAGATATGTTGGTGCTTTTGGTTGAGGTCCCGGGGGCTCGGGTGTGTTTCGGATGCCCAACGGGTCATTTTTTGAAACTTTTGAACTGTTGGTTGCTAGTATCTGGTTTCCTTCTTCGCGAACGCGAGGGGAGTCTCGCGAATGCGAAGAGGAAAAATGGGAGGCTGTGATTTTAGCTTTTGCGAACGCGATGGTGTAGTCGCGAACGCGTAGGTGTGGGTCAAGGAGCTACGCAAATGCGGGAGAGTAACAGCGAACGCGTAGAAGGAAAGTGGTCCTGAGGGGCATTTGCTCTACGTCAACGCAAAGTCAAGCTACGAGAACACCAAGGGTCTGGGAGATTGGCCTTCGCGAATGCAGGGGTAGTGTACGGGAACGCGAAGAAGGAATTTCAATGTTGGGCAGAATGTTATAATTTTATTTCATCCACAATTTTGGGTCATTTTTCCTCCATGGTTGATCATTTTGAGAGCTTCTTGGTGGAGAATGAAGAGGGATTCAAGGAGAATCGATTGGAGGTAAGATTTTTGAACTTAAAACACAATTATATTGTGAAATTGGTCTAGAAATTCATGAAAATTAAGCCTAAAATTGATGAACTAGGGCTTGAATTTTTGATATTTCAAATTGGAATTTGATAGGTCATTTGAGCTTGGATTTGGGAGTTCTTGGTATGTATGAACTCGTACGAGACGAGGAATCCGGTAATGTGAGTTTCGTAATTTTTCGAGAAATGGGCCCGGGGATCGGATTTTGCTAGTTTCGAGATTTTTGCTATATTTTGATTGTTTTCGACTTGGGTATTGTTCCCTTGGCGTAGTGTGATGTATTCGCTATGATTTTGGTTAGATTCGACGCGCGTGGAGGCCGGTTTGAGGGGAAAAGGCATCGCGAGCTAGAGATTTCACCGGTTCGAGGTAAGTAATACCTGTAAATGATATCCTGAGGGTTTGAAACCCTAGATTTGCACATCATAATGTTGTATTAAGGTGACTTACACGCCGGATATGAGCGTGGGGTAGAGCACCGTTGGGGATGGTTCGATATTTACCGCGTATTTGACTGAACTACTTGTTATCATCATAATTTAGGTTGATTGCCATGTTTGGGCTTCGTGCCAACTATGTGAACCATTCAGGGATTGATATCACTGTTTTCGCATTATTTTTTGCATACTATTTGATCTCGGTATAGGGTTTTAATACTATTTGTAAACTTAGCCATTTTTCAAATATTTAAAAACTTAAACAACATATTATTGATGTTTTGAGCTGATAACTGGTACTTTAATATTCCCCAAGTGGCTTATGTGCATTTTTAGACTGAGCATGGATCGGGCTGCGCACCGCAGCAGTGTTATATGTGCATTTTTGGACTGAGGATGCATCGGGCTGAACGCCGCAGCGGTGTGATATTGATATTGCACTTGGGCTGTAGGAGCCCCTGCAGAGTCTGAACCACCACCGTGAGCGCGGGTACCCAAACGGATCGGGCTGCGCGCCGCAACATTCATATGCATTGCATTGCATTCATGCATCATTTCCTGTGTGTACTACGTGTCATGTCATCCAGCACTCTCATATCATTGGCATCCATGCTACTTCTTGCACTATTTACCAGATACCCTGGTATTATTTATTGGTGGAGTGTTGTGGCCGAGGGGCTGACTTAAGCATAGACTTGCCCTATCTGATTACGCATTCATTTTCTTAACTTTTGGAAAGGATATTTTCAAAAGAAGTTTTAACAGAGCCCCGATATTTTCTAAAGTATTTTCATGGTTTTACTGTTTTTCTCAAGGAATTGCACTGTTCTATATAGCATGTTGGAGCGCTTTTACGTGATTTCTTACCGCTCAGTTATTATTTACTTTTATTACACACTGAGTTGGAGTACTCAATTTACTCCCTGCACCTCGCGTTCAGTTGCAGGTATTGTTCACCCGGTAGCGGGTTATTAGCTGATTGAAGGTATTACTATTGAAGCTGAGCAAGCTGACCGCCAGCGTTCGCGGCATCGGATGTTGTCTTTAGAATTCCAGGATATATTTTTGTATATTATTGGTCCTGTAGTTGTGTCCAAGTTTCTTTAGATGCTCGTGACTTGTGACACCCCGGTCGGGTTGTTTTGGGTTGTAGATATCTATTATTATTGTCATTGAGTTGTATTTACCTTTTCATTTATGTTTAATTATTTTGAAAGAGGCGTCGTTGTTCTGTTAGCTGGCCTTGTCTTCACGATAGGCGCCATTGGAAATTGGGTCATAACAAGTTGGTATTTGAGCCTAGGTTACTAGGTCTCACGAGTCATGAGCAAATTTAGTCGAGTCTTGCGGATCGGTACAGAGACGTCTGTATTTATCCTCGAGAGGCTACATTGATTCAACTTTGGTATTTAGGGACTTTTATTAATTGGGCCTTCGTGGCGGATGTGAGTACAGAGGTTTTTATCATTGATTCAGATCCGGTATTGAGGGACTTTTAGGATACGTTTCTTGTGGACGGGCATGTCGCCGGGCGAGCTTGTGGATTTCGGTATTGATTTGGTGCCGGGCACCGTATCATACGGCTCTGGCAGGAGTTATAGCAGTGGAAGGGGCAGCTTCAGGCTTCTTGGTGATGAGTTCATTAGTAAACTGATTTGATACGTGTTTAGCTTGAGTTGGCTTGGTTGGCCCCGAATTGTATTGATGAGGGATAGGTTGATTCGATCGTTAATGAACTTGCTAGTGATCTGGGGAGATCTATAAGTTGATTTTTCTGTGTAGTGAGACGTTATGATTTGTAGGTTATGGGCACATGTGGTGCGATTCTATTAAGGATTCATAGTGGAAGTCAGGCGGGAAGAGTAATTGAGTGTTGCTCGGTGAATGGAGTGTTGGTTATGGCCTATCGGGTTGCGTGTTGTATGTCATTGGTTTTACCGTGGGTGTAATGGATTACTTGGGTTTCAGACATCAAATTGTGCATGGTTGTCGATTTTGAGCAAAGCTATTTGAGGTGTTTCAAGTGTAATAATATTTTGATAGGATCGCGCGTTGTATTGAGGCTACGTGGAGTTATAACCCTTCGGGGCATATTCAGATATTCTATTTCTATGATGTGAGACAGGGTCCCAGCCTTGTGTTGTGAGGGTACTGAGGGATTTGACTTACAGCTCTTTCGTTTGAGTCATTTGTCATGATGTGAGTATATTCAGGCCGTTTCTCATTGGTGAGTGAATTATTCAAGTTGTGGCTTAGGCGTAGCTTGAGGTGTCATATCACCATAGTGGTGTGTTAGATTCCAGGTGATCGTTGGAGTCATTAATGAAAAACGAACAGATTTGACCTCAGCTTGTTAGACGGATATTATCGAGGTTTGGCCCGAAAATCAGTTATGATATTGGTCAAATGGAAGTGGCTTCATGAATGGCTGATCTGAAGAATGGATACGGTTTGTCGCGTGTTTCACCTGTAGTTGGCAGTATATGAAAGTGTTGGAATAAGATGTTAGCTAATAAAAGGTTTTCTATCGGTATTTGGTTATTTTGGGCAACTGCGGTGAATAGAGGCTACTGTTTAAGTGTTTAGATTATGTGGTGTATCATATGATTTAACGTGAGGTTGTAGGTATAGGTTATTAAAGCTGGTTCGGGTTTATTCTGAGTATAGATGTGAGGTTTTGATCTTGTGTATGATTTCCGAAAATGCAATGTGGTTCTACGGTTTATGGTTTAAACGGATTGTGAAATTTCATCTATATTGTGTTATCAGACCTATGCGAGACATGGTGACGAGGGATCACCCCGGGTATATGCTTGGTAAGGTCATTCAGCTATTGGGTTGCTTCCAGTACAACTCTGGGTACGCTCTAGAACGAGCGTTTGTTTAAGTTGGGTAGGATGTGACGACCCGATCCGTAACTCATGTGTTACTACTCCGTTTCCCCCTATTTTATGCTTCTTCAGGTTTCATTATCAGTGTTTGGTGTGTTTGATTTGGACTGGTTTTGGTAGAAAATGAGACACCAAGTCTCTTTAAGAAAGGCCAGATTTGGAAAAGTCAATCGAATGTTGACTTATGAGTTGGAAGGTTAGGATGTGGTTTCCGGTGATTCGGTTAGCTTCGAGGGATGATTTGTGACTTAGGAGTGCGATCGGAATTGATTTTGGAGGTCCGATGTAGAATTAAGCTTGAATTGGCGAAATTAGTATTTTGGCGAATTCCTGTTGATAGGTGAGATTTTGATCAGAGGGTCGGAATGGAATTCCGAGAGTTGTTGTAGCTTGGTTAGGTGATTTTCGATATGTGTGCAAAATTTAAGGTCATTCGGATGTCGTTTTGTCGGATTTTTGATCGGAAGTGCATTTCCAAAGTTTTGAGAAACTTACGCTTGAATTCGATGAATTTTGAGTAATTTGATGTTGTTTGAGGTGTTGTGATGATTCGAGCAAGTTTGGATGATGTTTTAAGATATGTTGGTTCTTTTGGTTGAGGTCTTGGTGGCCTCGGGTGTGTTTCGGATGCCCAACGGGTCATTCTTGGAAACTTTTGAACTGTTGGTTACTGGTATCTGGTTTCCCTCTTCGCGAACGCGAGGGGAGTCTCGCGAACGTGAATAGGAAAAGTGGGAGGATGTGATTTTGGCTTTCGCGAACGCGATAGTGTAGTCGCGAACGCGTATGTATGGGTCAGGGAGCTACGCGAACGCGTAGAAGGAAAATGGGCCTGAGGAGCATTTTCTCTAAACGAACGCAAAGTCAAGCTACGCGAACGCGAAGGGTCTAGGAGATTGGCCTTCGCGAACGCTGGGGTAGTGTACGCGAACGCGTAGAAGGAATTTCAATGCTGGGCAGAATGTTATAATTCCATTTCATCTGCGATTTTGGGTCATTTTTCCTCCAAGGTTGATCATTTTGAGAGATTCTTGGTGGAGATTGAAGAGGGATTCAAGGAGAATCGATTGGAGGTAAGATTTTTGAACTTAAAATACGATTATATTGTGAAATTGGTATAGAAATTCATGAAAATTAAACGTAAAATTGATGAACTTGGGCTTGAGTTTTTGATATATGAAATTGGAATTTGATCGGTCATTTGAGCTCAGATTTGGGACTTCTTGGTATGTATGAACTCGTGACGAGACGAGGAATCCGATAATGTCAGTTTCATAATTTTTCGAGAAGTGAGCGAGGGGCTCACGTTTTGCTAGTTTCGAAATTTTTGCTATATTTTGATTGTTTTTTATTGGGTATTGTTCCCTTAGCATAGTGTGATGTATTCGCTCTGATTTTGGTTAGATTCGACGCGCATGGAGGCCGTTTTGAGGGGCAAAGGCATCGCGAGCTAGAGATTTAGCCGGTTCGAGGTGAGTAATACTTGTAAATGATATCCTGAGGGTTTGAAACCCCGGATTTGCACATCATAATGTTGTATTAAGGTGACTTGCATGCCGGATATGAGCGTGGGGTAGAGCACCGTTGGGGATTGTTACTTGGTCCATCCCGATTGTTGATATTTACCGCGTATTTGACTGAACTACTTGTTATCATCATAATTTGGGCTGATTGCCATGTTTGGGCTTCGTGCCAACTATGTGAACCCTTCAGGGATTGATATCACTATTTTCGCATTATTTTTTGCATACTATTTGATATCGGTCTAGGGTTTTAATACTAATTTGTAAACTTAGCCATTTTTCTAAGATTTAAAAACTTAAACAACATATTATTGATGTTTTGAGGCGAGAACTGGTACTTTAATATTGCCCAAGTGGCTTATGTGCATTTTTAGACTGAGCATGGATCGGGTTGCGCACTGCAGCAGTTTTATATGTGCAATTTTGGGCTAAGGATGCATCGGGCTGCACGCCGCAGCAGTGTGATATTGATATTGCACTTGGGCTGTAGGTGCCCCTGCGGAGTCTGAACCACCACCGTGAGCGCGGGTACCCAAACGGATCGGGCTGCGCGCCGCAACATTCATATGCATTGCATTGCATTCATGCATCGTTTCCTATGTGTACTACATGTCATGTCATCCAGCACTCTCATATAATTGGCATCCATGCTACTTCTTGCACTATTTACCAGATACCCTGGTATTATTTATTGGTGGAGTGTTGTGGCCGAGGGGCTGACTTATGCATAGACTTGCACTATCCGATTACGCATTCATTTTCTTAACTGTTGGAAAGGATATTTTCAAAAGAAGCTTTTACAGAGCCCCGATATTTTCTAAAGTATTTTCATGGTTTTACTGTTTTTCTCAAGGAATTGCACTATCCTATATAGCATGATGGAGTGCTTTTACGTGATTTCTTACCGCTCAGTTATTATTTACTCTTATTACTCACTGAGTTGGAGTACTCACTTTACTCCCTGCACCTCGCGTGCAGTTGCAGGTATTGTTCACCCGGTAGCGGGTTATTAGCTGATTGAAGGTATTACTATTGAAGCTGAGTAAGGTGACCGCCCGCGTTCGTGGCACCGGATGTTGTCTTTTGAATTCCAGAATTTATTTTTGTATATTATTGGTCCTGTAGTTGTGTCCAAGTTTCTTTAGATGCTAGTGACTTGTGACACCCCGGTCGGGTTGTTTTGGGTTGTAGATATCTATTATTATTGTCATTAAGTTGTATTTACCTTTTCATTTATGTTTAATTATTTTGAAAGAGGCGGCGTTGTTCTGTTAGCTGGCCTTGTCTTCACGATAGGCGCGTTGGTATCAAACCCTAGGTTACTAGGTCTCATGAGTCATGAGCAGATTTGCTCGAGTCTTGCGGATCGGTACAGAGACATTGTATTTGTCCTCGAGAGGCTACATTGATTCAACTCTGGTATTGAGGGACTTTTATTAATTGGGCCTTTGTGGCGGATGTGAGTACAGAGGTTTTTACCATTGATTCAGCTCCGGTATTGATGGACTTTTAAGATGCATTTCTTGTGGATGGGCATGTCGCCGGGCGAGCTTGTGGATTTCGATATTGATTTGGTGCCGGGAACCGTATCATACGGCTCCGGTATGAGTTATAGTAGTGGAAGGGGCAGCTTCAGGCTTCTTGGTGATGACTTCATTAGTAAACTGATTTGATACGTGTTTATCTTGAGTTGGCTTGGTTGGCCCCGAATTGTATTGATGAGGTATAGGTTGATTCGATCGTTATTGAACTTGCTAGTGATCTGGGGAGATCTATGAGTTGCTTTTTCTGTGTTGTGAGACGTTATGATTTGTAGGTTATGGGCACATGTGGTGCGATTCTATTAAGGATTCATAGTGGAAGTCAGGCGGAAAGAGTAATTGAGTGTTACTCGGTGAATGGAGTGTTGGTTATGGCCTATCGGGTTGCGTGTTGTATGTCATTTTTTTCACCGTGGGTGTAATGTATTACTTGGGTTTCAGACATCAAATTATGCGTGGTAGTCAATTTTGAGCAAAGCGACTTGAGGTGTTTCAAGTGTAACAGTGTTTGGATAGGATCGCGCGTTGTAGTGAGGCTACATGGAGTTATAACCCTTCGGGGCATATTCAGGTATTCTATTTCTATGATGTGATACGGGGTCCTAGCCTTGTGTTGTGAGGGTACTGAGGGATTTGACTTACAGCTCTTTCGTTTGAGTCATTTGTCATGATTTGAGTATATTCAGGCCGTTTCTCATTGGTGAGTGTATTATTCAAGTTGTGGCTTAGGCCTAGGTTGAGGTGTCATATCACCAGAGTGGTGTGTTAGATTCGAGGTGATCGTTGGAGTCATTAATAACAAACGAACAGATTTGACCTCAGCTTGTTAGATGGATATTATCGAGGTTTGGCCCGAAAATCAGTTATGATATTGGTCAAAGGGAAGTGGCTTCATGAATGGTTGATCTGAAGAATGGTTACGGTTTGTCGCGTGTTTCACCTGTATATGAAAGTGTTGGAATAAGACGTTAGCTAATAAACGGTTTTCTATCGGTATTTGGTTATTTTGGGCAACTGCAGTGTATAGAGGCTACCGTTCGAGTGTTTAGATTTTGTGGTATATCATATGATTTCACGTGAGGTTGTAGGTATAGGTTATTAAAGTCGGTTCGGGTTTATTCTGAGTATAGATGTGAGGTTCTGATCTTGTGTATGATTTCGGAAAATGCAATGTGGTTCTACGGTTTATGGTTTAAACGGATTGTGAAATTTCATCTATATTGTGTTATCAGACATATGCGAGATATGGTAAAGATGGATCACCCCGGGTATATGCTTGGTAAAGTCATTCAGCTATTGGGTTGCTTCCAGTACAACTCTGGGTACGCTCCAGGACGAGCGTTTGTTTAAGTTGGGCAGGATGTGAGGACCCAATCCGTTATCTCATGTGTTACTACTCCGTTTCCCCCATTTTATGCTTCTTCAGGTTTCATTATCAGTGTTTGGTGTGTTTGAGTTGATTTCGACTGGTTTTGGTAGAAAATGAGACATCAAGTCTCTTTAAATAAGGATGGTTTTGGAAAAGTCAATCGGATGTTGACTTATGAGTTGGAAGGTTCTGATGTGGCTTCCGGTGATTCGGTTAGCTTCGGGGGATGATTTGTGACTTAGGAGTGCGATCAGAATTGATTTTGGAGGTCCGGTGTAGAATTAAGCTTGAATTGGCGAAATTAGTATTTTGGCGAATTCGTGTTGATAGGTGAGATTTTGATCTGAGGGTCGCAATGGAATTCCGAGAGTTGTTGTAGCTTGGTTAGGTGATTTTGGATATTTTTGCAAAATTTAAGGTCATTCGGATGTCGTTTTGTCGGATTTTTTATCGGAAGTGCATTTCCAAAGTTTTGAGAAACTTACGCTTGAATTCGATGAGTTTTGAGTAATTTGATGTTGTTTGAGGTGTTGTGATGATTCGAGCAAGTTTGGATGATGTTTTAAGATACGTTGGTGCTTTTGGTTGAGGTCTCGGGGGCCTCGGGTGTGTTTCGGATGCCCAACGGGTCATTTTTGGAAACTTTTTAACTGTTGGTTACTGGTATCTGGTTTCCTTCTTCCCGAACGCGAAGGGAGTCTCGCGAACTTGAATAGGAAAAGTGGGAGGATGTGATTTTGTCTTTCGCGAACGCGATAGTGTAGTCGCGAACACGTAGGTATGGGACAAGGAGCTACGCGAACGCGGAAGAGTAACCGCGAACGCGTAGAAGGAAAATGGGCCTGAGGAGCCTTTGCTCTAAGCGAACGCAAAGTCAAGCTACGCGAACGCGAAGGGTCTGGGAGATTGGCCTTCGCGAACGCGGGGGTAGTGTACGCGAACGCGAAGAAGGAATTTCAATGCTGGGCAGAATGCTATAATTTCATTTCATCCGCGATTTTGGGTCATTTTTCCTCCAAGGTTGATCATTTTGAGAGATTCTTGGTTTAGATTGAAGAGGGATTCAAGGAGAATCGATTGGAGATAAGATTTTTGAACTTAAAACATGATTGTATTGTGAAATTGGTATAGAAATTTATGAAATTAAGCCTAAAATAGATGAACTAGGGCTTGAGTTTTTGATATATCAAATTGGGATTTGATAGGTCATTTGAGCTCAGATTTGGGAGTTATTGGTATGTATGAACTCGTGACGAGATGAGGAATCCGATAATGTGAGTTTCATAATTTTTCGAGAAGTGGGCGCGGGGCTCACATTTTGCTAGTTTCGAAATTTTTGCTATATTTTGATTGTTTTCGATTGGGTATTGTTCCCTTGGCATAGTGTGATGTATTTGCTCTGATTTTGGTTAGATTCGACGCACATGGAGGCCGATTTGAGGGGCAAAGGCATCGTGAGCTAGAGATTTCACCGGTTCGAGGTGAGTAATACTTGTAAATGGTATCCTGAGGGTTTGAAACCCCAGATTTGCACATCATAATGCTGTATTAAGGTGACTTGCACGCCGGATATGAGTGTGGGGTAGAGCACCGTTGGGGATTGTGACTTGGTCCATCCCGATTGTTGATATTTACCGCGTATTTGACTGAACTAATTGTTATCATCATAATTTGGGCTGATTGCCATGTTTGGGCTTCGTGCCAACTATGTGAACCCTTAATGGATTGATATCACTATTTTCGCATTATGTTTTGCATACTATTTGATCTCGGTCTAGTGTTTTAATACTAATTTGTAAACTTAGCCATTTTTCTAAGATTTAAAAACTTAAACAACATATTATTGATGTTTTGAGCTGAGAACTGGTACTTTAATATTGCCCAAGTGGCTTATGTGCATTTTTAGACTGAGCATGGATCGAGCTGCGCACCGCATCAGTGTTATATGTGCATTTTTGGACTGAGGATGCATCGGGCTGCACGCCGCATCAGTGTGATATTGATATTGCACTTGGGCTGTAGGAGCCCCTGCGGAGTCTGAACCACCACCGTGAGCGCGGGTACCCAAACGAATCGGGCTGTGCGCCGTAGCATTCATATGCATTGCATTGCATTCATGCATCTTTTCCTATGTGTACTACGTGTCATGTCATCCAGCACTCTCATATCATTGGCATCCATGCTACTTCTTGCACTATTTACCAGATACCCTGGTATTATTTGTTGGTGGAGTGTTGTGGCCGAGGGGCTGACTTATGTGCTGACTTGCACTATCCAATTATGCATTCATTTTCTTAACTGTTGGAAAGGATATTTTCAAAAGAAGTTTTAACTGAGCCCCGATTTTTCTAAAGTATTTTCATGGTTTTACTGTTTTTCTCAAGGAATTGCACTGTCCTATATAGCATGATGGAGTGCAATTACGTGATTTCTTACCGCTCAGTTATTATTTACTCTTATTACTCACTGAGTTGGAGTACTCACTTTACTCCCTGCACCTCGCGTGCAGTTGCAGGTATTGTTCACCCGGTAGCGGGTTATTAGCTGATTGAACGTATTACTATTGAAGCTGAGCAAGGTGACCGCCAGCGTTTGCGGCACCGGATGTTGTCTTTAGAATTCCAGAATTTGTTTTTTATATTATTGGTCCTGTAGTTGTGTCCAAGTTTCTTTAGATGCTCGTGACTTGTGACACCCCGGTCGGGTTGTTTTGGGTTGTAGAAATCTATTATTATTGTCATTAAGTTGTATTTACCGTTTCATTTATGTTTAATTATTTTGAAAGAGGCGTCGTTGTTCTGTTAGCTGGCCTTGTCTTCACGATAGGCGCCATTGGAAATTAGGTTGTGACAAGTTGGTATCAGAGCCTAGGTTACTAGGTCTCACGAGTCATGAGCAAATTTAGTCGAGTCTTGTGGATCGGTACAGAGACATCTGTATTTGTCCTCGAGAGGCTACATTGATTCAACTCTGGTATTGAGGGACTTTTATTAATTGGGCCTTCATGGAGGAGGTGAGTACAGAGGATTTTACCATTGATTCAGCTCCGGTATTGAGGGACTTTTAGGATGCGTTTCTTGTGGACGGGCATGTCGCTGGGCGAGCTTGTGGATTTCGGTATTGATTTGGTGCCGGGCACCGTATCATACGGCTCCAGTATGAGTTATAGTAGTGGAAGGGGCAGCTTCAGGCTTCTTGGTGATGAGTTCATTGGTAAACTGATTTGATACGTGTTTAGCTTGAGTTAGCTTGGTTGGCCCCGAATTGTATTGATGAGGGATAGGTTGATTCGATCGTTATTGAACTTGCTAGTGATCTGGGGAGATCTATGAGTTGCTTTTTCTGTGTTGTGAGACGTTATGATTTGTAGGTTATGGGCACATGTTGTGCGATTCTATTAAGGATTCATAGTGGAAGTCAGGCAGGAAGAGTAATTGAGTGTTGCTCGGTGAATGGAGTGTTGGTTATGGCCTATAGGGTTGCGTGTTATATATCATTGGTTTCACCATGGGTGTAATGGATTACTTGGGTTTCATACATCAAATTGTACGTGGTTGTTAATTTTGAGCAAAGCGACTTGAGGTGTTTCAAGTGTATCAGTGTTTGGATAGGATCGCGCGTTGTAGTGAGGCTACGTGGAGTTATAACCCTTCGGGGCATATTCAGGTATTCTATTTCTATGATGTGAGACGGGGTCCCAGCCTTGTGTTGTGAGGGTACTGAGGGATTTGACTTACAACTCTTTCGTTTGAGTCATTTGTCATGATTTGAGTATATTCAGGCCGTTTCTCATTGGTGAGTGTATTATTCAAGTTGTGGCTTAGGCCTAGGTTGAGGTGTCATATCACCAGAGTGGTGTGTTAGATTCGAGGTGATCGTTGGAGTCATTAATTAAAAACGAACAGATTTGACCTCAGCTTGTTAGACGGATATTATCGAGGTTTGGCCCGAAAATCAGTTATGATATTGGTCAAAGGGAAGTGGCTTCATGAATGGTTGATCTGAAGAATGGTTACGGTTTGTCGCGTGTTTCACCTGTAGTTGGCAGTATATGAAAGTGTTGGAATAAGACGTTAGCTAATAAACAGTTTTCTATCGGTATTTAGTTATTTTGGGCAACTGCGGTGTATAGAGGATACCGTTCAAGTGTTTAGATTTTGTGGTATATCATATGATTTCACGTGAGGTTGTAGGTATAGGTTATTAAAGTCGGTTCGGGTTTATTCTGAGTATAGATGTGAGGTTCTGATCTTGTGTATGATTTCGGAAAATGCAATGTGGTTCTACGGTATATGGTTTAAACGGATTGTGAAATTTCATATATATTGTGTTATCAGACCTATGCGAGTTATGGTGACGAGGGATCACCCCGGGTATATGCTTGGTAAAGTTATTCAGCTATTGGGTTGCTTCCAGTACAACTCTGGGTACGCTCCAGGACGAGCGTTTGTTTAAGTTGGGGAGGATGTGACGACCCGATCCTTTATCTCATGTGTTACTACTCCGTTTCCCCCATTTTATGCTTCTTCAGGTTACATTATCAGTGTTTGGTGTGTTTGAGTTTATTTGGACTGGTTTTGATAGAAATTGAGACACCAAGTCTCTTTAAGGAAGGCTGGTTTTGGAAACGTCAATCGGACGTTGACTTATGAGTTGGAAGGTTCGGATGTGGTTTCCGGTGATTCGGTTAGCTTCGGGGGATGATTTGTGACTTAGGAGTGCGATCGGAATTGATTTTGGAGGTCCGGTGTAGAATTAATCTTGAATTGGCGAAATTAGTATTTTGGCAAATTCCTGTTGATAGGTGTGATTTTGATCTGAGGGTCGGAATGGAATTCTGAGAGTTGTTGTAGCTTGGTTAGGTGATTTTGGATATGTGTGCAAAATTTATGGTCATTCGGATGTCGTTTTGTAGGATTTTTGATCGGAAGTGCATTTCCAAAGTTTTGAGAAACTGACGCTTGAATTCGATGAGTTTTGAGTAATTTGATATTGTTTGAGGTGTTGTGATGATTCAAGCAAGTTTGGATGATGTTTAAAGTACGTTGGTGCTTTTGATTGAGGTCTCGGGGGCCTCGGGTGTGTTTCGGATGCCCAACGGGTCATTTTTGGAAACTTTTGAACTGTTGGTCACTGGTATCTGGTTTCCTTCTTCGCGAACGTGAGGGGAGTCTCGCGAACGTGAATAGGAAAAGAGAGAGGATGTGATTTTGGCTTTCGCGAACGCGATAGTGTAGTCGCGAACGCGTAGGTATGGGTCAAGGAGCTACACGAACGCGGAAGAGTAACCGCGAACGCGTAGAAGGAAAATGGGCCTGAGGAGCATTTGCTCTAAGCGAACGCAAAGTCAAGCTATGCGAACGCGAAGGGTCTGGGAGATTGGCCTTCACGAACGCGGGGGTAGTGTACGCGAACGCGAAGAAGGAATTTTAATGCTGGGCAGAATGTTATAATTTCATTTCATCCGCGATTTTGGGTCATTTTTCCTCCAAGGATGATCATTTTGAGAGATTCTTGGTGGAGATTGAAGAGGGATTCAAGGAGAATCGATTGGAGGTAAGATTTTTGAACTTAAAATACGATTATATTGTGAAATTAGTATAGAAATTCATGAAAATTAAGCCTAAAATTGATGAACTAGGGCTTGAGTTTTTGATATATCAAATTGGGATTTGATAGGTCATTTGAGCTCGGATTTGGGAGTTCTTGGTATGTTTGAACTCGTGACGAGACGAGGAATCCGATAATGTGAGTTTCATAATATTTCGAGAAGTGGGCGCGGGGCTCACGTTTTGCTAGTTTCGAAATTTTTGCTATATTTTGATTGTTTTCGATTGGGTATTGTTCCCTTGGCATAGTGTGATGTATTCACTCTGATTTTGGTTAGATTCGACGCGCATGGAGGCCGGTTTGAGGGGCAAAGGCATCGCGAGCTAGAGATTTCACTGGTTCGAGGTGAGTAATACTTGTAAATGATATCCTGAGGGTTTGAAACCCCGAATTTACACATCATAGTGCTGTATTAAGGTGACTTGCACGCCAGATATGAGCGTGGGGTAGAGCACCATTGGGGATTGTGACTTGGTCCGTCCCGGTTGTTGATTTTTACCGCGTATTTGACTGAACTACTTGTTATCATCATAATTTGGGCTGATATATATGTTTGGGATTTGTGGCAACTATGTGAACCCGTCAGGGATTGATATCACTATTTTTGCATACTATTTGATCTCGGTCTAGGGTTTTAATACTAATTTGTAAACTCAGCCATTTTTCTAATATTTGAAAACTTAAACAACATATTATTGTCGTTTTGAGCTGAGAACTATTACTTTAATATTGCCCAAGTGGCTTATGTGCATTTTTGGACTGAGCATTGATCGGGCTGCACACCGCAGCAGTGTTATATGTGCATTTCTGGACTAAGGATGGATTGGGCTGCACGTCGCAGTGGTGTGATATTGATATTGCACTTGGGCTGTAGGGGCCACTCTGGAGTCTGAACCCCCACCGTGAGCGCGGGTACCCAAATGGATCATGCTACGCGCCGCAGCGGTCATATGCATTGCATTGCATTCATGCATCGTTTCTTGTGTGTACTACGTATCATGTCATCCGACACTCTCTTATCATTGGCATCCATGCTACTTCTTGCACTGTTTATCAGATACCCTGGTATTATTTGTTGGTGGAGTGTTGTGCCCGAGGGGCTGACTTATGTGTTGACTTGCACTATCCGATTATGCATTCATTTGCTTAACTGTTGTAAAGGATATTTTCAAACGAAGTTTTAACTCAGCCCCGATATTTTCTAAAGTATTTTCATGGTTTTACTGTTTTTCTCAAGGAACTGCACTGTCCTATATAGCATGATGGAGTGCTTTTACATGATTTCTTACCGCTCAGTTATTATTTACTCTTATTACTCACTGAGTTGGAGTACTCACTTTACTCCCTGCACCTCGCGTGCAGTTGCAGGTATTGTTCACCGGTAGCAGGTTATTAGCTGATTGAAGGTATTACTATTGAAGCTGAGCAAGGTGACCGCCAGCGTTCGCGGCACCGGATGTTGTCTTTAGAATTCCAGAATTTATTTTTGTATATTATTGGTCCTGTAGTTGTGTCCAAGTTTCTTTAGATGCTCGTGACTTGTGACACCCCGGTCGGGTTGTTTTAGATTGTAGATATCTATTATTATTGTCATTAAGTTGTATTTACCTTTTCATTTATGTTTAATTATTTTGAAAGAGGCGTCGTTGTTCTGTTAGCTGACCTTGTCTTCACGATAGGCGCAATCATGGCCGAGTTTGAAAATTGGGTCGTGATAGGTATACTTTGCTGACTCCTGTATAATATACGGCAGACTGGAGCACCGATGCTCAAAACTCCAATATATTATACTGGACATGTATACTTGCTGGAACTCCAGTATATTATGCGGGAGTTCCATCATAAGTATACTTGAACTCCCACAAATTATACGGGAGTTCCAGCATAGTTATCCTGGAACTCCCGTATAATATGCGGGAGTTCAAGTATACTTATGCTGGAACTCCTGTATAATATGCGGGTGTATTTTCTGGATTTTGAACAGTATTTTCGTTCGGATTTATCTTTATATGAAAAGTGGCTATATTTTGATTACTTTTGAAACTTAGCTATTTTTGATGACCAGTTGTAAATCTGGCTATTTTTAAATTTCTCCCTTAAATTCTCCCTAACTCTTTCGCGATTTTTTCTCCCGTAAATTATTACTCAAGTACATTAATGTAAATAGTGAACGATGTTAGGTCATATTAATTTGAACTTTTAAAATGATATACAATTTTATATCGAGCATAGCATGTTAAAGCTCACATTGTTCACAATCTTTAATTAGTTCGTAGTTACAAATTAAGCGCAACTCCAAAGGTCCTACTACTCATAATTTTTCCATTTCGACTCTTAGTTTTCCCAATTATTTCAATTTGGTTTGAA
The DNA here is from genome assembly GCA_026770625.1 of Nicotiana glauca. Taxonomy (NCBI): domain Eukaryota; kingdom Viridiplantae; phylum Streptophyta; class Magnoliopsida; order Solanales; family Solanaceae; genus Nicotiana; species Nicotiana glauca. The sequence continues at coordinate 3,993 of MU696318.1, read as the reverse complement.
GTTTGTTAAAAAATTAATCATATGCCAAATTATGATATATTTATTTAAAAAAATAAGTACACTTAAAAAGTAGAGAAATTTACACTCTGTAATGAATAAATTTGTAGTTCGGCTAGGTGTGAGCACGTGATTTTTGCTCTATGTGAGGATCACTCCCAAAAATTCAAAATAAAATAGTTTTGTATTGTGTGTGATTTTCTGTGAATTTTTTTTGTTATTTGTTTGCATTTTGTGTATGCATGTTTATTTATTTAAATTAATTAAAAACACAAAAATATTGCAGTTAGGACTTAATTCTACAATTAGAAATTAATTAGTATTTTTGTGATTTAGGATTTTAATAGTTTAATTAATTAAAAGATAATGAAAATAAAGAGAAAAGGGAGCAAATCGGACTGGGCCGTCAAAATTAAACCTTATCAGGCCCAGATGTGAAACCCTGCCCGGTCCAATGAGACTTGGCCAATACGACGTCCGAACGACGTCGTATTTGTCACATTTCCTTTGAACCGTTAGATCACACCGGTTCAATGGCCAGGATTAACCGACCCCCAACCCATCTCACCCGACCCATTCCTATCCGAGACCAACCCGCCCCCTCATTAAACCAAACGACCCCGTTTTGCACTGAAACGACCCCGTCCCTTTCTCCACAATTAATCCAAGCCGTTGAGAGCATTCGATCCAACGACTCGGATCAATTGAATCAATTAAACATACCAAAGTCCCCACCCCTAAACCCCCATGTGTAACTCATTTCCCCATACCCCTCCTTTCGTCTCTCTCAGGGACGACGTAACGCCGCCGTCCACCACAGCCTTCCGCCTACCAGAAATCGCCTCACGGCGGTTCCAGTAGGCCAATGACCCCCATTTTTACGCCATAGCACCTCCAAGACCTCCCCATTCCAACCCCAAATATGGCTTATCTTGAATCAAACCGGAGCTTCTCGAATCTTCAATTGAAGATTCGAGCCAAAACCAACCTATACCAATTACCACCAAACTAACACCCTGAAGCCACCGGACCACCCACTCCTCAAATCCACACCCGTTTCCCTTCGAACAACATTAGAACTCTTCGAATCTTAATTCTTTACCAAGAACCCTAGTAGCCGCCACTGCTTCCTAGTGGTGGCGCCGCTTCCATTTAGCCCCAAACAAACACACAGCCTTCCCCTAACCCCCCTCGCAAGGCATTGGTTGGGTTCGAATCGCCCCAAATCGTGTGAACCCGAACATGAGCCCAAGAACCCTGGAGAAAGTTTCGAGCCTGTTTGAGGATTTTTGTCGCTCAATGGACCTTAGTCGAAGTGTTCTCAGTTGAGAACACTCGATTAAGGTCCGTTTAGCCTCAAAATTTCAAGCCCGAGTTGGTCCAAAGTCCGTGTTTGTTCCTGATTTACACCCTTGAGGTATTTCTTCCTTTTTTCTTTTATCTCTATTTATTTGTTTGTTAGTTGTGTTTGTTATTTTTCTTTTTTTTAGCCTTTTGATTCCCTGTTAATTTTTCTGTCCGTCTTCAGTAGACCTTTTATTTGGTCGATTTCTTCTATTTGCTCGTTAATTGTATTCATTGTGATGAATCATGTGTTTAACTTGTTTAAGGTCGTCTAGTAATTAATTCGCATTTTTTGATCCCCTGTTCTTCCCGGAAAATATGAACACTAATTGATATGTCGATTATTTGTTATCGATTATACGTGTTGTAATCGACTAAACGAATGTCGTCGATTAATTTCGAAAATCCGCTTGTTAGAACACTCGACAGTGATTAAAACTGTTAACTTGGTCCAGGACCACTGTTGAATTGAAGCCTGATTCGTTTGTGTTTGTAAATTAGGAAGTGAATTGGTTATAGCTGTGATCTTAATAGAAATTCAGAACTTATCTAATTAGCCTGCTAATTAAACACCAAATACACCCCGAAATGGGTGTTTAAAGGATTTAAAAGGGGAGGTTTTTGTAGTTGAATTACAGCCTATTTTAGACAAGGGGTCATGGAAGTCATAAGCCAGTTTCACTTAGGATTAAAAAAGGGTGCAAACACATGGGATAGCCTAGTGGAACCTGCTGTACAGCAGGGTATCCCATTAGGCTTCTGCACTTCAGCTTTTTAAATTAAAACTCATACTTAGACAAATGAAAGTGGAGAAGCACAGAGGGAATAACATGGGCTTTCAGTTCTGAAACACTTAAAAAATAGGGCTGAAGGCTGTCATTTTGGGTTATATAAGGGAGGGAATTCTTCAGGAAAAGGGACAGAGGATTCCACCCATAGAAAACAGATAGCAGAAGGGATTTAGAAAGAAAAACATACACTCTATTACACAGTGCTGAAACTTCAGCTTATGAGCTTTCAAACAGTCAGTTTAGAGCTTTGACCATCAGTTCCCAACAGTTTCTTCTACCATTCAGCTTCCCAGGGTCTTGAAAAGAGTTGTTCTCGATTTCTAAGAGTCTTCCTCTAAGATAGTTTTTGAGTTCATCAATTTGAAGTTTAAGAGTATTTCTCGAATTTCTTGATTCCCAATCTTTGAAAAGGTCCTGTCCTTCATTAGAAAAACCTCCTGAAAACAGAGAAGAAGGAGAGTTCTACTCACTTTCAAAAGATTGTTTAGTCTTAAACAACAGTAGCCTTTGAAACACTATTACATTTGCTCCCAAGATTACAGCGAAGCCTTTTCTCAGTTTCTATTTCTATATTTGAGTGTCCAAGTTAACTGAAGGTTTCTTTTGAGTTGCTTAAGCTCTGTTTCCATTTTGCTGTTTGTTTCTGGAGTTGCTGTTGGTTTTCTCAAAGCTTTTGCTTGGTTTGAAGTTTATTCCTGGGCTTTCAATTTGCTGCCTAGCTTGTTTTGCCGCTATTTTCATCAGTTTTGGTCGTCGCTGGAATTGGTTCTGTTTGGTTGCTGTGTTGGTTGCTGTGTTGGTTGTTGTTGTTTTGCTGGGAACCACCTACTGATTTTCCTCCTCCATTTTTGCTGTTTGAAATTCCAGGTACACAATTTCGAACTCATGTTGGTGTAGACTTGAATTGAGCTGGAAATAAGAATGCCCGCTGGGTTTACGCTCTTGGATCGCTGCTTGTTTATTTCAGAATTAGATTACATCTTTTATATATGTTTGTTAGTTGTAGGGTATATTTGTATAACTAAAACGGTTGTATGCTTCGATTTAAATCATGGACTGTAAAATTGAGTCGACATTCCTCGTTAGCATGTAAATTTTGTCAACATTAGTACTAAGTTTTAATTTTTGTTCAAAGCTTGTGATGACTAAGGTTTAGATAAAACAGTTAAGTTCCAAGTAGATAGTTTCATAATGAATCATTAGAATTAGCCTTGCAATTCAGTAGCTAATCTCTTTATTTAGTTTGTAGCCTTCACTAATTGATTGTCCTATTTTAACAAGCCGCGTGCGAATAAATTACCNAAGTTAATCGAAAAATAACTTCGATAGACATTTACACGGACTAAAGTATTATCAAAAGTCGATGGTTTCGTTTTACTTGGCATAGATTAAAAATGGACGACCCAGACACATGTTGGACCTAGTGGATTGAGATTAGGCTCGTTTTGTTTGAAATGTTTAAAGATACGTCTTAAAAAATAAAAGCGGTTTAAAGTTGATTAGAAGCACATAGGTTATAACATGTATTAAAATCAGATATTTTGGTCATCTATAATAATTTAAGCGACCGTGCTAGAACCACGGGATCCGAGGGTGCCTAACCCCTTCCCTCAAGTCAACAGAATTCCTTACTTAGAATTTCTGGTTCGCAGACTTCATTTGGGAAGTCGAAATTTCCTCGATTCGGGATTTAAATAAATCGGTGACTTGGGACACCTCTAATTTATTCCAAGTGGCGACTCTGAAATAAACGAAATAATCCCGTTTCGAATATTGTCACGTTAAATGGTGTCACACCTCCTTTCGGCGCTACCGCACCCCGCGAAGGGCGTGGTGGAAGGAGTTTTTCCAATTAAAGGAC